>NW_025553635.1:0-16450 GCF_020424385.1 Procambarus clarkii
CTCTTGGCTCGGCACACCCCAAACTCTTGGCTCGGCAAACCCCAAACTCTTGGCTCGGCACACCCCAAACTCTTGGCTCGGCACACCCCAAACTCTTGGCTCGGCACACCCCAAACTTGGCTCGGCACACCCCAAACTCTTGGCTCGGCACACCCCAAACTCTTGGCTCGGCACACCCCAAACTCTTGGCTCGGCACACCCCAAACTCTTGGCTCGGCACACCCCAAACTCTTGGCTCGGCACACCCCAAACTCTTGGCTCGGCACACCCCAAACTCTTGGCTCGGCACACCCCAAACTCTTGGCTCGGCACACCCCAAACTCTTGGCTCGGCACACCCCAAACTCTTGGCTCGGCACACCCCAAACTCTTGGCTCGGCACACCCCAAACTCTTGGCTCGGCACACCCCAAACTCTTGGCTCGGCACACCCCAAACTCTTGGCTCGGCACACCCCAAACTCTTGGCTCGGCACACCCCAAACTCTTGGCTCGGCACACCCCAAACTCCTGGCTCGGCACACCCCAAACTCCTGGCTCGGCACACCCCAAACTCCTGGCTCGGCACACCCCAAACTCCTGGCTCGGCACACCCCAAACTCCTGGCTCGGCACACCCCAAACTCCTGGCTCGGCACACCCCAAACTCCTGGCTCGGCACACCCCAAACTCCTGGCTCGGCACACCCCAAACTCCTGGCTCGGCACACCCCAAACTCCTGGCTCGGCACACCCCAAACTCCTGGCTCGGCACACCCCAAACTCCTGGCTCGGCACACCCCAAACTCCTGGCTCGGCACACCCCAAACTCCTGGCTCGGCACACCCCAAACTCCTGGCTCGGCACACCCCAAACTCCTGGCTCGGCACACCCCAAACTCCTGGCTCGGCACACCCCAAACTCCTGGCTCGGCACACCCCAAACTCCTGGCTCGGCACACCCCAAACTCCTGGCTCGGCACACCCCAAACTCCTGGCTCGGCACACCCCAAACTCCTGGCTCGGCACACCCCAAACTCCTGGCTCGGCACACCCCAAACTCCTGGCTCGGCACACCCCAAACTCCTGGCTCGGCACACCCCAAACTCCTGGCTCGGCACACCCCAAACTCCTGGCTCGGCACACCCCAAACTCCTGGCTCGGCACACCCCAAACTCCTGGCTCGGCACACCCCAAACTCCTGGCTCGGCACACCCCAAACTCCTGGCTCGGCACACCCCAAACTCCTGGCTCGGCACACCCCAAACTCCTGGCTCGGCACACCCCAAACTCCTGGCTCGGCACACCCCAAACTCCTGGCTCGGCACACCCCAAACTCCTGGCTCGGCACACCCCAAACTCCTGGCTCGGCACACCCCAAACTCCTGGCTCGGCACACCCCAAACTCCTGGCTCGGCACACCCCAAACTCCTGGCTCGGCACACCCCAAACTCCTGGCTCGGCACACCCCAAACTCCTGGCTCGGCACACCCCAAACTCCTGGCTCGGCACACCCCAAACTCCTGGCTCGGCACACCCCAAACTCCTGGCTCGGCACACCCCAAACTCCTGGCTCGGCACACCCCAAACTCTTGGCTCGGCACACCCCAAACTCTTGGCTCGGCACACCCCAAACTCCTGGCTCGGCACACCCCAAACTCTTGGCTCGGCACACCCCAAACTCCTGGCTCGGCACACCCCAAACTCCTGGCTCGGCACACCCCAAACTCCTGGCTCGGCACACCCCAAACTCCTGGCTCGGCACACCCCAAACTCTTGGCTCGGCACACCCCAAACTCTTGGCTCGGCACACCCCAAACTCTTGGCTCGGCACACCCCAAACTCTTGGCTCGGCACACCCCAAACTCTTGGCTCGGCACACCCCAAACTCTTGGCTCGGCACACCCCAAACTCTTGGCTCGGCACACCCCAAACTCTTGGCTCGGCACACCCCAAACTCTTGGCTCGGCACACCCCAAACTCTTGGCTCGGCACACCCCAAACTCTTGGCTCGGCACACCCCAAACTCTTGGCTCGGCACACCCCAAACTCTTGGCTCGGCACACCCCAAACTCTTGGCTCGGCACACCCCAAACTCTTGGCTCGGCACACCCCAAACTCTTGGCTCGGCACACCCCAAACTCTTGGCTCGGCACACCCCAAACTCTTGGCTCGGCACACCCCAAACTCTTGGCTCGGCACACCCCAAACTCTTGGCTCGGCACACCCCAAACTCTTGGCTCGGCACACCCCAAACTCTTGGCTCGGCACACCCCAAACTCTTGGCTCGGCACACCCCAAACTCTTGGCTCGGCACACCCCAAACTCTTGGCTCGGCACACCCCAAACTCTTGGCTCGGCACACCCCAAACTCTTGGCTCGGCACACCCCAAACTCTTGGCTCGGCACACCCCAAACTCTTGGCTCGGCACACCCCAAACTCTTGGCTCGGCACACCCCAAACTCTTGGCTCGGCACACCCCAAACTCTTGGCTCGGCACACCCCAAACTCTTGGCTCGGCACACCCCAAACTCTTGGCTCGGCACACCCCAAACTCTTGGCTCGGCACACCCCAAACTCTTGGCTCGGCACACCCCAAACTCTTGGCTCGGCACACCCCAAACTCTTGGCTCGGCACACCCCAAACTCTTGGCTCGGCACACCCCAAACTCTTGGCTCGGCACACCCCAAACTCTTGGCTCGGCACACCCCAAACTCTTGGCTCGGCACACCCCAAACTCTTGGCTCGGCACACCCCAAACTCTTGGCTCGGCACACCCCAAACTCTTGGCTCGGCACACCCCAAACTCTTGGCTCGGCACACCCCAAACTCTTGGCTCGGCACACCCCAAACTCTTGGCTCGGCACACCCCAAACTCTTGGCTCGGCACACCCCAAACTCTTGGCTCGGCACACCCCAAACTCTTGGCTCGGCACACCCCAAACTCTTGGCTCGGCACACCCCAAACTCTTGGCTCGGCACACCCCAAACTCTTGGCTCGGCACACCCCAAACTCTTGGCTCGGCACACCCCAAACTCTTGGCTCGGCACACCCCAAACTCTTGGCTCGGCACACCCCAAACTCTTGGCTCGGCACACCCCAAACTCTTGGCTGGCTCTTGGGCACACCCCAAACTCTTGGCTCGGCACACCCCAAACTCTTGGCTCGGCACACCCCAAACTCTTGGCTCGGCACACCCCAAACTCTTGGCTCGGCACACCCCAAACACACCCCAAACTCTTGGCTCGGCACACCCCAAACTCTTGGCTCGGCACACCCCAAACTCTTGGCTCGGCACACCCCAAACTCTTGGCTCGGCACACCCCAAACTCTTGGCTCGGCACACCCCAAACTCTTGGCTCGGCACACCCCAAACTCTTGGCTCGGCACACCCCAAACTCTTGGCTCGGCACACCCCAAACTCTTGGCTCGGCACACCCCAAACTCTTGGCTCGGCACACCCCAAACTCTTGGCTCGGCACACCCCAAACTCTTGGCTCGGCACACCCCAAACTCTTGGCTCGGCACACCCCAAACTCTTGGCTCGGCACACCCCAAACTCTTGGCTCGGCACACCCCAAACTCTTGGCTCGGCACACCCCAAACTCTTGGCTCGGCACACCCCAAACTCTTGGCTCGGCACACCCCAAACTCTTGGCTCGGCACACCCCAAACTCTTGGCTCGGCACACCCCAAACTCTTGGCTCGGCACACCCCAAACTCTTGGCTCGGCACACCCCAAACTCTTGGCTCGGCACACCCCAAACTCTTGGCTCGGCACACCCCAAACTCTTGGCTCGGCACACCCCAAACTCTTGGCTCGGCACACCCCAAACTCTTGGCTCGGCACACCCCAAACTCTTGGCTCGGCACACCCCAAACTCTTGGCTCGGCACACCCCAAACTCTTGGCTCGGCACACCCCAAACTCTTGGCTCGGCACACCCCCCCAAACTCTTGGCTCGGCACACCCCAAACTCTTGGCTCGGCACACCCCAAACTCTTGGCTCGGCACACCCCAAACTCTTGGCTCGGCACACCCCAAACTCTTGGCTCGGCACACCCCCAAACTCTTGGCTCCACACCCCAAACTCTTGGCTCGGCACACCCCAAACTCTTGGCTCGGCACACCCCAAACTCTTGGCTCGGCACACCCCAAACTCTTGGCTCGGCACACCCCAAACTCTTGGCTCGGCACACCCCAAACTCTTGGCTCGGCACACCCCAAACTCTTGGCTCGGCACACCCCACTCTTGGCTCGGCACCCCAAACTCTTGGCTCGGCACACACCCCAAACTCTTGGCTCGGCACACCCCAAACTCTTGGCTCGGCACACCCCAAACTCTTGGCTCGGCACACCCCAAACTCTCGGCACACCCCACCCCAAACTCTTGGCTCGGCACACCCCAAACTCTTGGCTCGGCACACCCCAAACTCTTGGCTCGGCACACCCCAAACTCTTGGCTCGGCACACCCCAAACTCTTGGCTCCCAAACTCTTGGCTCGGCACACCCCAAACTCTTGGCTCGGCACACCCCAAACTCTTGGCTCGGCACACCCCAAACTCTTGGCTCGGCACACCCCAAACTCTTGGCTCGGCACACCCCAAACTCTTGGCTCGGCACACCCCAAACTCTTGGCTCGGCACACCCCAAACTCTTGGCTCGGCACACCCCAAACTTGGCTCGGCACACCCCAAACTCTTGGCTCGGCACACCCCAAACTCTTGGCTCGGCACACCCCAAACTCTTGGCTCGGCACACCCCAAACTCTTGGCTCGGCACACCCCAAACTCTTGGCTCGGCACACCCCAAACTCTTGGCTCGGCACACCCCAAACTCTTGGCTCGGCACACCCCAAACTCTTGGCTCGGCACACCCCAAACTCTTGGCTCGGCACACCCCAAACTCTTGGCTCGGCACACCCCAAACTCTTGGCTCGGTACACCCCAAACACACCCAAACTCTTGGCTCGGCACACCCCAAACTCTTGGCTCGGTACACCCCAAACTCTTGGCTCACACCCAAACTCTTGGCTCGGTACACCCCAAACTCTTGGCTCACACCCAAACTCTTGGCTCGGTACACCCAAACTCTTGGCTCGGTACACCCCAAACTCTTGGCTCGGCACACCCCAAACTCTTGGCTCGGCACACCCCAAACTCTTGGCTCGGTACACCCAAACTCTTGGCTCGGTACACCCAAAGCTCAAACAATAATAGGAAGATCATCTTCGGTAGAACAGAAACAATAACAGGAACAGCAACAGTGACAGGGACAGCAACAGTGATAGGGACAGCAACAGTGATAGGAACAGTGACAGCAACAGTGATAGGAACAGTGACAGCAACAGTGATAGGAACAGTGACAGCAACAGTGACAGCAATAGCAACAGTGACAACAACAGGAACAGCAACAGTGACAGCAACAGGAACAGCAACAGTGACAACAGGAACAGGAATAGTAACAGTGACAGGGACAGTGACATTAACAGCAACAGGGACAGTGACAGCAACAGGAGACTATAACAGAAGGAGAGGCAGCAGGTGTGGGGAGGGAGTACCAATCTGGGCTTCATCCTGCCATCTGGCACCCCCTCCCCCTTCCCCCCTCCACCCCCCCCCCCCATGGTGTCCACCACCTCCCCTCCTCTCTACCCTCTCCCATCATCTATATCCCCCTTCCCCTCTTTACTTGTGTCTGATCCATCCATATGGTGTATTCGTATGTATTTTATATTTTATATATTTACATATTTTCCAATATATACTTTGTGTAAGTAATATAATTAGCTACTCTCACGGGGCAAAGTTTCTGAACCAAATTGGCAAAGTTTGCACAGAGGATAAATTTGTTGTGCTGTAATAAGTTTCACCAGTGAAGGAACTCCTTAGATAATTAGTTTATATTCTTAGTAGTACCCCCCACTGCCCCCCATATCCCATCTGCCTACCTTATGTTGGGACCGGGGATCAATGTCCCCGCGACCCGGTCTCGGATCAGGTCTACTGGTTGGTGTGTTCAACCAGGCTGTTTAGAGAGAAATTGAGAATATGCCTATGCACAAGAGAAATTGATAATATGCCTATGCACTCAGCTCCTGGGCCTGACTCATGGAATTCAATATTCATAAAGAAATGTAAAGTACCAGTAGCGAGAGCACTTAGCGTAGGTATCAGACGTGGCTCCCCACTGTCTTGACGTATGATACTTGCTTGATGGGGTTCTGGGAGTTGTTCTACTCCCCAAGCCCGGCCCGAGGCCAGGCTTGACTTGTGAGAGTTTGGTCCACCAGGCTGTTGCTGGGAGCGGCCCGCAGCCAGGTCGCACGAATCATAGCCAGGTTATCAAGTATCGTATGCAAGTGTTTATCAAGTTCTCTCTTTAACACCGCGGCTAGTTATGCCCTTATGTTTAGAGGATGTTGGGAGGTGCTGGGCCCTTGGTGCTGGGCCCTTGGTGCTGGGCCCTTGGTGCTGGGCCCTTGGTGCTGGGGCCCTTGGTGCTGGGACACTTGGTGCTGGGACACTTGGTGCTATAGTTCTCTCAACGTACTCACCCACCACCACCAACGTACTCACCCACCACCACCAACGTACTCACCCACCACCACCACCAACGTACTCACCCACCACCACCAACGTACTCACCCACCACCCACCAACGTACTCACCCACCACCACCAACGTACTCACCCACCACCACCAACGTACTCACCCACCACCACCAACGTACTCACCCACCACCACCAACGTACTCACCCACCACCACCAACGTACTCACCCACCACCACCACCGTACTCACCCACCACCACCACCGTACTCACCCACCACCACCACCGTACTCACCCACCAACACCAACGTACTCACCCACCACCACCACCTCGTTACTCATCCACCACCACCTCGTTACTCACCCACCACCACCACCGTACTCACCCACCAACACCAACGTACTCACCCACCACCACCAACGTACTCACCCACCACCACCACCAACGTACTCACCCACCACCACCACCAACGTACTCACCCACCACCACCACCAACGTACTCACACCCACCACCACCAACGTACTCACCCACCACCACCACCAACGTACTCACCCACCACCACCACCAACGTACTCACCCACCACC
Source organism: Procambarus clarkii (assembly GCF_020424385.1). Lineage (NCBI taxonomy): Eukaryota > Metazoa > Arthropoda > Malacostraca > Decapoda > Cambaridae > Procambarus > Procambarus clarkii. The sequence goes on from NW_025553635.1 coordinate 7,116, forward strand.
ACCACCAACGTGCTCACCCACCACCACCACCAGCGTACTCACCCACCACCACCACCAACGTACTCACCCACCACCACCAACGTACTCACCCACCACCACCAACGTACTCACCCACCACCACCACCAACGTACTCACCCACCAACACCAACGTACTCACCCACCACCACCACCAACGTACTCACCCACCACCACCACCAACGTACTCACCCACCACCACCACCAACGTACTCGCCCACCACCACCAACGTACTCACCCACCACCACCACCAACGTACTCGCCCACCACCACCACCAACGTACTCACCACCACCACCACCACCAAACGTGCTCACCCACCACCACCACCAACGTACTCACCCCACCACCACCACCAACGTACTCACCCACCACCACCACCAACGTACTCACCCACCACCACCACCAACGTACTCACCCACCACCCACCACCACCCACGTACTCACCCACCACCACCACCAACGTACTCACCCACCACCACCACCAACGTACTCACCCACCACCACCACCACCCACGTACTCACCCCACCACCACCAACGTACTCACCCACCACCACCACCAACGTACACCACCCACCCACCACCACCACCACCTCCACCCCCACCACCACCACCACGTACTCACCCACCACCACCACCAACGTACTCACCCACCACCACCACCAACGTACTCACCCACCACCACCCACGTACTCACCCACCACCACCCACCACCACCACCACCCACGTACTCACCCACCACCCACCACCCACGTACTCACCCACCACCACCACCAACGTACTCACCCACCACCACCACCAACGTACTCACCCACCACCACCACCAACGTACTCACCCACCACCACCACCAACGTACTCACCCACCACCACCACCAACGTACTCACCCACCACCACCACCAACGTACTCACCCACCACCACCACCAACGTACTCACCCACCACCACCACCAACGTACTCACCCACCACCACCACCAACGTACTCACCCACCACCACCACCACCAACGTACTCACCCACCACCACCACCAACGTACTCACCCACCACCACCACCAACGTACCCACCACCACCACCACCAACGTACTCACCCACCACCACCACCAACGTACCCACCACCACCACCACCAACGTACTCACCCACCACCACCACCAACGTACTCACCCACCACCACCACCAACGTACTCACCCACCACCACCACCAACGTACTCACCCACCACCACCACCAACGTACTCACCCACCACCACCACCAACGTACTCACCCACCACCACCACCACCCACGTACTCACCCACCACCACCACCAACGTACTCACCCACCACCACCACAACACTCAACGTACTCACCCGTACCACCCACCACCACCACCCCACGTACTCACCCACCACCACCACCAACGTACTCACCCACCACCACCACCAACGTACTCACCCACCACCACCACCAACGTACTCACCCACCACCACCACCAACGTGCTCACCCACCACCACCACCAGCGTACTCACCCACCACCACCACCAACGTACTCACCCACCACCACCAACGTACTCACCCACCACCACCAACGTACTCACCCACCACCACCACCAACGTACTCACCCACCAACACCAACGTACTCACCCACCACCACCACCAACGTACTCACCCACCACCACCACCAACGTACTCACCCACCACCACCACCAACGTACTCACCCACCACCACCACCAACGTACTCACCCACCACCACCACCAACGTACTCGCCCACCCACCACCAACGTACTCACCCACCACCACCAACGTACTCACCCACCACCACCACCAACGTACTCACCCACCACCACCACCCACGTACTCACCCACCACTACCACCAACGTACTCACCCACCACCACCACCAACGTACCCACCACCACCACCACCAACGTACTCACCCACCACCACCACCAACGTACCCACCACCACCACCACCAACGTACTCACCCACCACCACCACCAACGTACTCGCCCACCACCACCAACGTACTCGCCCACCACCACCACCAACGTACTCACCCACCACCACCACCACCAACGTGCTCACCCACCACCACCACCAACGTACTCACCCACCACCACCACCAACGTACTCACCCACCACCACCACCAACGTACTCACCCACCACCACCACCAACCCACCCACCACCACCACCAACGTACTCACCCACCACCACCACCAACGTACTCACCACCACCACCACCAACGTACTCACCCACCACCACCACCAACGTACTCACCCACCACCACCACCAACGTACTCACACCACCACCACCACCCACGTACTCACCCACCACCACCACCAACGTACTCACCCACCACCACCACCAACGTACTCACCCACCACCACCACCAACGTACTCACCCACCACCACCACCAACGTACTCACCCACCACCACCACCAGGGTGAGTGGTGACTCACCCACCACCACCACCAGGGTGAGTGGTGACTCACCCACCACCACCACCAACGTACTCACCCACCACCACCAACGTACTTACCCACCACCACCAACGTACTCACCCACCACCACCACCAACGTACCACCCACCCACCAACGTACTCACCCACCACCACCACCAACGTACTCACCCACCACCACCACCAACGTACTCACCCACCACCACCACCAACGTACTCACCCACCACCACCACCAACGTACTCACCCACCACCACCACCAACGTACTCACCCACCACCACCACCAACGTACTCACCCACCACCACCACCAACGTACTCGCCCACCACCACCAACGTACTCACCCACCACCACCAACGTACTCACCCACCACCACCACCAACGTACTCACCCACCACCACCACCCACGTACTCACCCACCACTACCACCAACGTACTCACCCACCACCACCACCAACGTACCCACCACCACCACCACCAACGTACTCACCCACCACCACCACCAACGTACCCACCACCACCACCACCAACCTACTCACCCACCAACACCACCAACGTACTCACCCACCACCACCACCAACGTACCCACCACCACCACCACCAACGTACTCACCCACCACCACCAACGTACTCGCCCACCACCACCAACGTACTCACCCACCACCACCAACGTACTCACCCACCACCACCAACGTACTCACCCACCACCACCAACGTACTCACCCACCACCACCAACGTACTCACCCACCACCACCACCAACGTACTCACCCACCACCACCACCAACGTACTCACCCACCACCACCACCAACGTACTCACCCACCACCACCACCACCCACGTACTCACCCACCACCACCACCAACGTACCCACCACCACCACCAACGTACTCACCCACCACCACCACCACCAACGTGCTCACCCACCACCACCACCAACGTACTCACCCACCACCACCACCAACGTACTCACCCACCACCACCACCAACGTACTCACCCACCACCACCACCAACGTACTCACCCACCACCACCACCAACGTACCCACCCACCACCACCACCAACGTACTCACCCACCACCACCACCAACGTACTCACCCACCACCACCACCAACGTACTCGCCCACCACCACCAACGTACTCGCCCACCACCACCACCAACGTACTCACCCACCACCACCACCCACGTACTCACCCACCACCACCACCAACGTACTCACCCACCACCACCACCAACGTACCCACCACCACCACCACCAACGTACTCACCCACCACCACCACCAACGTACCCACCACCACCACCACCAACGTACCCACCACCACCACCACCAACGTACTCACCCACCAACACCACCAACGTACTCACCCACCACCACCACCAACGTACCCACCACCACCAACGTACTCACCCACCACCACCACCAACGTACTCACCCACCACCACCAACGTACCCACCACCACCACCAACACCAACGTACCCACCACCACCACCACCAACGTACTCACCCACCAACACCACCAACGTACTCACCCACCCAACACCACCAACGTACTCACCCACCAACACCACCAACGTACTCACCCACCACCACCAACGTACCCACCACCACCAACGTACTCACCCACCACCACCACCAACGTACTCACCCACCACCACCAACGTACCCACCACCACCACCACCCACCACCACCACCAACGTACTCACCCACCACCACCACCAACGTACTCACCCACCACCACCACCAACGTACTCACCCACCACCACCAACGTACCACACCACCACCACCACCAACGTACTCACCCACCACCACCAACGTACCCACCACCACCACCAACGTACTCACCCACCAACACCAACGTACTCACCCACCACCACCACCAACGTACTCACCCACCACCACCACCAACGTACCCACCACCACCAACGTACTCACCCACCAACACCAACGCCCCAACACCTGCAACACAAAGTGCGGAATAATGTTGAATCTAATTTGAATAATTAAAATGTCGTTCTGCGTTGGTGCCCAGGGACAAATGCCCATATTAATATTGCCACAATTCAAGACCAGCAACACACGCGCGCGCGCATACACGCTTGGGGGCTGGCTGGCTGGGTGGACAGCGCTCTACACTCGTAAACCTAGGGACTAGGGTTCGATCCCGGCAGCCTGCGGAAAACAAAGGTTCCTGGGAGTTAGACAGCTGTTACGGGTTGCTTCCTGGTTGTGTGTGTCGAGGGGGGGAGGAATAGAAAAAAAAGTTAGTAGTTAGTAACAGTTGATTGACAATTGAGAGGCGGGCCGAAAGAGCAGAGCTTAACCCCCGCAAGCACAACTAGGTGAACATAAAACGAAAACGATTCGTTATAAAAAAAGAGTCATTATACAAGACGATTCGTTATAAAGGCAATTCGTTATAAAGGTGATTAGTAATAAAACCTGTGCTTTATAACGAATGACTTTATTAAAATGTATCCTTAGGCTATCACAGATAGACAGTGACAACAGACCGTGAATTAACAGGGATAGCAAAGCCGTATATACTCAGGAGCCGCAAATATCCACCTTTTCTATGCTTCGGCAGGTTAGGTTAGGCGGGTTGCTTAGGGTTCATACGTTTCTAGTTAGGTAAGGGTTAGAATGTTGCAATTTGCACGTTGTGGCAAACCAAGAGAACGGGCTGAACCACCAACTACCACCACCACCACAACCACCACCCCCCTCCCCAAGCCCCACCACCACCCCCCCCCTCCCCACTCCCCCCCCCCCCCCTCCGTCAGCGACAGAGCCCAACAATAATTAATGATCACAGAACACCTGAGTCGGAAATCCAATTAAGCGAAGCCTCGTGGTAAGGACGCAAAGAACTCCTGCTGGTCCGTTTAAGAGAGCAAGAAACTTATAACCAGGGCTTAACCTCACAAGAGGGAGGGGGGGGCGGGGGTATGGCAGGCCTGGAAGTTGTCTGGGAACGTTAGTGATGTCTGGAAGTTGTCTGGGAACGTTAGTGATGTCTGGAAGTTGTCTGGGAACGTTAGTGATGTCTGGAAGTTAACACTTGAAAGTACCGCTAGACTTTCAACAAAATATCCCATGGAAACTTTAGTGATGTCTGGAAGTTGTCTGGGAACGTTAGTGATGTCTGGAAGTTGTCTGGGAACGTTAGTGATGTCTGGAAGTTGTCTGGGAACGTTAGTGATGTCTGAAGTTGTCTGGGAACGTTAGTGATGTCTGGAAGTTGTCTGGGAACGTTAGTGATGTCTGGAAGTTGTCTGGGAACGTTAGTGATGTCTGGAAGTTGTCTGGGAACGTTAGTGATGTCTGGAAGTTGTCTGGGAACGTTAGTGATGTCTGGAAGTTGTCTGGGAACGTTAGTGATGTCTGGAAGTTGTCTGGGAACGTTAGTGATGTCTGGAAGTTACGTTAGTGATGTCTGGAAGTTGTCTGGGAACGTTAGTGATGTCTGGAAGTTGTCTGGGAACGTTAGTGATGTCTGGAAGTTGAAGTCAACACTTGAAAGTACCGCTAGACTTTCACAACAAAATATCCCATGGAAACTTTCAACCTGCCACAGCATCCTCCATGTTCCTCCAGCATCCTCCATGGCCCCACAGCATCCTCCATGTTCCCCCAGCATCCTCCATGTTCCCCCAGCATCCTCCATGTTCCCCCAGCATCCTCCATGGCCCTACAGCATCCTCCATGTTCCCACAGCATCCTCCATGTTCCTCCAGCATCCTCCATGGCCCCATAGCATCCTCCATGTTCCTCCAGCAACCTCCATGGCCCCATAGCATCCTCCATGTTCCTCCAGCATCCTCCATGGCCCCATAGCATCCTCCATGTTTCTCCAGCATCCTCCATGCTCCAAACATGGCAGGAGCCATCATCCTCCAAGGCTTGCCCCAAATATTCTTGACCTGTTTCAGCCTCACCAATATTTGATTTTCTCAAGTTGGTCAACGACAGACTTACATAGACTACTGCTATATGCTACAGACTGGAGGGGGAACTATGATAGAAAGTCTGGAGATAGGGAGAAGAAACATTAGCGGGAAAGAGACAGAGTTAACGAGAGAATGATGGCGGACAGAGAACGTGAGAGAAAATGACTGAGAGGGACAGAGAACGTGAGAAAATGACTGAGAGGGGACAGAGAACGTGAGAGAGAGAGATGAGACAGCATACAGGAGATATAACTAGACATTGGAATCCAAGAACTGTGGAGGAAACATGTGACAAAGAACAGACAGACAGGCAGATAAGAGCCCAACCCCCAACTTGATGAGGGGCCGGTAACCCCTCATCAAGACAGGCAGTATTCACAATCCCGCCAAGAGCCAAGAGTTTTTAACTATTGCACTCACAAGTTTTGGATTCCACAAATGAGATGCCCATCTTTTTATGGCGAGTGAACTGCAGAGTAAAGGAGAGCACACTGGCCTTCCCGTGTGCTCGTGGCGGGGGAGGAAGGAAGTGATTAGGCACATGACTGTGTAGGGGTAGTGTGGCGTGGGAGTCACCAGTGTGGCGTGGGAGTCACCAGTGTGGCGTGGGAGTCACCAGTGTGGCGTGGGAGTCACCAGTGTGGCGTGGGAGTCACCAGTGTGGCGTGGGAGTGAGCAGCGTGGAGTAGGGTGTGAAGGCTCCTCTCGATCACTGTTTTAAATGTCGAGTTTCAGCTCTTGAGCCACGACTTCTAACTTTGTAACTGTCTAAGAATTATCTCTTTCGCTATTATAACTGTCGGAAGTCGCAGCCTGAAATGTTTAGCCCCCTCATTCATTCCCAAGGTGTTCTGTAGCGCAGTAGACAGCGTTGTCGACTCACAACCGATTGATGTCCTGCTCCAATCCTACTCAGAATGAGACGTTTGAACATGTTTTCTTACACATGATAGTTCACCTATAGCTTCCTAGGTGAACTAGGTACTCTATTGTATCTTCCTAAGTACCCGTGAGTTAAGGCAACTTAAAGCGTTGCATACATGCATTCTGCTTTCAGCACGCAAACTAACCATTTTGTCCTTGCTATATCGATACCGCTAAATATTTTGCATGTCTAGCTCATGTCCCACCATACTCTCCTTCGTAGGGCTAACATTTGGTTGAGCTGCTTGAAGGGTGGCCAGCGGCTGGGGACAGGCTGCCAGGATGCGTGCCTCTCTTGATAGCCTCACTGTGGTGTTTCCTCCCTGAATGTTGACACTTGCAGATTCCTCCCCTTGACTGTGTATTGTAAGGTTGAGAGAGAGCGAGCAAGCCAACGAGTTATCATAGTGAGCGAGGAAGCGAACGAGCGAGCTATCGTGCTTGTGAACAAGCGAGCTATAGTGAGTGCGTATGTGCAAGAGACCTTTTATAAGACTATGAATGCTGAGAGAGCCAGGCCCCCTCCACAGCACCGCACTCGTCCATGTTGAGAGCTGCTCCCTTGGTCCTCTCCCCTCCCACACAAAACCCCCCTCCCCCTTCCCACACAACACCCCCAACCCCCCTTCCCACACAAGACCCTCAACCCCCTTCCCCCTCCGTCATCTCAAGAGCATAGCTCCCTCCCTCCAGGTCAGGCCCGTCCCCTCCACACCCCCACCCCCCAGCTCCCCCCGCCCCTCCAGACCCCCCACCCCCCAACTCGCCCCCCCGCCCCTCCCACACCCCCACCCCCAGCTCCCCCCGCCCCTCCAGACCCCCACCCCCATCTCCCCCCCGCCCCTCCAGACCCCCACCCCCAGCTCCCCCCGCCCCTCCAGACCCCCACCCCCCAGCTCCCCCCGCCCCTCCAGACCCCCACCCCCCAGCTCCCCCCGCCCCTCCAGACCCCCACCCCCCAGCCCCCCCGCCCCTCCAGACCCCCACCCCCCAGCTCCCCCCGCCCCTCCAGACCCCCACCCCCCAGCTCCCCCCGCCCCTCCACACCCTCACCCCCCAGCTCCCCCCGCCACTCCCACACCCCCACCCCCAGCTCCCCCCGCCCCTCCAGACCCCCACCCCCCAGTTCCCCCCGCCACTCCAGACCCCCACCCCCCAGCTCCCCCCGCCCCTCTACACCCCCACCCCCCAGCCCCTCCACACCTCCACGTTGGATGTCCTGAAGCTCACGGGGCCAAAAATCCATTAATTACCTTGTCTCCGACACCCGCTCTCGCCTCAACCCATTAAACACTCCAAATAATAAGCGCAAAATATAAAAATATATAAATATGAAGAAAGTTTAGAGGAGACTGTCTCTCTGGATTAAAGGACGTAGTCTTCCTTGCGTACGTAAAACGTACAAAAACAGACTGATGCATCCCCAAAAAATATGTTTTGCAGTCTAACTTTTGTAGAGGGTCCAGCAACCAGGAGGCCTGGTCTGGGACCGGGCCGCGGGAGCGTTGAGTCTCGAAATCATCGCAAGGTAACCGCAAGGAGGAAATAAGCCAACAACTAAATTTAAACTTTTCTAGGCCTAGTGTATGTACTAGATTAGGCCTTCGATGGCGTATATTGGGTTCACGACTGGTTATTTAGGCCTAGGACAGGTTAGGTTTTGTTGTATACTTATCGTTCCATATTTTTAGCCTTAACTGTTCATTTTTGTAGGATGGACCAATACTGCTATAGCTACTATCATTTTTGTTGGATGAGATGGGTTACCTTGAAGTGGTTCCGAGGATCAGTGTCCCCCACGGCACGGTTTCTGACCAAGCCTCCTAGTTGGTGTGGTCAACTAGGCTGTGCGAAGCCGCTGCTCGCAGTCTGACATGTGAATTACAGCCAGGTTCCTCACGAATCTGCTGTAGGTGTTTATCAAGTTCTGTTTTGAACACCGTGAGAGGTCGGCCCCTTACATTTAGAGAAATAGTGTTAACAAATTTTGGGTTATTGG
>NW_025553636.1:0-27099 GCF_020424385.1 Procambarus clarkii
AGCTCACCTGCATCACTGTCAACGTCACTGCCCTTATCTTCCTTTTCCGTGGAAGCTATGTCTACACTTCCTTTGTACTAGGAGTCTCGCCTTCCTGTTTCTCTTCTGCCTTCAGGTGCCGGTGTACCTTGGACAAGATCTCCACACGGGAATCACTGGCACGGATCTTGATCTCCAGGTAGGCGCTCACTAGTACAAGCTCTGGTTTGCTCAAATATTTTAATCTGGCAAGACAATCCTCTCTGTTCAGAAAAGCCTGAACCTCGTCCAGATCATCGATGGTAGCTTTGTCTGCCATTGTCACAGATGGATACTTAGCACTTAAACACTGAGCACTGTTCGACGCCAATATTGCACCAAACACTGCACTTGCCAATATTGCACGTAATCACTCGGGCACCGCACTACCCAATATTGCACTGAGTCCAAGCGAACACTTCGCTCTACATATTGCACTAAATCACTAGCACCGCACTAGTCAATATTGCACTTAATCGCTTAATCACAGCGAGCACCGCACTGCACAATATCGCACTTAGTCACTGAGCACCGCACAGGACGTATAACGTCACAATCGTCACACAAGGGGAATTATATACAGGGATTACGCCACTTCACCACCCTGTCAAACATACTTAACAAGGGGACGGATCCCGCTGGGGATGCCAATTATGTTACGGCCCTCTCGGGACGCAACGGGGTTCTTACTCTGATGTAGTTAGAGGAAGATATATATCCGGCCCCAAGCCAGTAGAGGCTATCAAGGAATGCGATCCGTGACGCAAGTAACTTAAAGGGAGTAGGGAAAGAAAGGTAAGAACTTAATATAATATATATAACCTTCACCATTTAAATATATAAAAGTAAAACGTACACAAGGGGGAGGGGTATTAACACTTTACAAAGGGATCAACACTGTAGTCTTCTGCTGGAGACTATGGATCCTCGAAGCTAGGTGCTGAGTCCGCGGTGCTTTCTTCGTGGCCTCAAGACGTGTCCTCTGAGAACGCCGAGTCTACCCTGGCCACAGGTCAGCCACAACACAGGTCCACTGGGGGCACCGTCGTGGAGGCCGTCAACCACACGTCCAGCAGGTCTGCTGGCAGGTACTGAGCCACCAAAGGCTGGCACGGCCACTCCACGAACGATAAAAGGGGTACGCCCTAGACAGGAGTCTCGTGTGATATCACCAATCACCCTCCTGTCCTCAATACCCCAGTGGATTATCGTCTCCAACCGTCGGTCCCGGGTAAATCCTTCCACTGCCACTCCACTGGCAGGCTTAACACACCACAGTGTTCTTCCGGGGGGACGACGTCACAACAGCTGCAGCAAACTGGACAGTATGGAGACTGGCTGCCTCGGGTAGACTGACTCAACCTTCAACACAGTGGTCCCAGGTTGGCTCTGTAAACAGACACGTCATCAATAACTGGGACACTAATACACCACACTCACAGGCTCAGATACAAACGCCCGACATATCCACTCCATAGATGGCGCTGTCGTCGGAGCACCACCTCACCAGAGGTCAGGAGCGGCGGTGTTGAGTGCTGAACCAGACTGGAAACTGGTCCTCGAGGCCAGTACACGCTGTCCTCACTAGGTGTCGTCGTTCGTTTGGCGGGGGTTTCGGGAGCTGACCCACAGATGGCGTGGTTGTCACTGCTCCAGGCTCGGACGCTGGATCCGAGTTCGTAACACACTACACGCTGTAACTTGCCATACCGCAAGCATACCTCAGCCTTCGCTCCAGACTCGTTGGTATCCGTGGGTGTCTGCACACAAGGCCTCTCTTCTAGCTCAGGTACTTCTGCCATCGTAACCTCATGTTCCTTGTCGAGAGAAGAATCAGGAGACACTGCTAGATAACTGTCGATCTGCGGGTGAGAGGACAAATTAGACATGTTCAAATCCGGGTCTGTCTTTACGTGGACATTACCATTGCCTGTTACCTCAGACCGTGCTGTTCCGGTAGACTCGTCCGCAACCTTGGGATGATTGGTGCTCCAATCGGTCACCAAGTCGTTGGCTAGTACACGTCAATCCCAGCCACAGGGAGGGTATCGATACTGCCAACGCACATGTGCCGCTGAAATAAGGCGAGTCGAGATGTACTGGCACTAAGGGGGCGATGTACTGCGTCCTTGGAAACCCAACCAGGACAACCTCTTTGTCTCCCGTCCACACTTACTCCCTCGGGTACCGAGCTCTTCACGATCAGGGACTGGGCTGCTCCACTATCTCTGAGCACTACTACAGATCTACCAGTATGATCACTCGATACATACCCACCTGAAGTGTGAGGGGAAAACAATCTGGGTTCTTCCTGCGTCGTCGTCGACTGGCTTCCTGCTGGTGATGTTCCACAGCTCATCAACACACCTCCCTTCGTGCGCTGCCACCTCTTCTGCCTCGGCACCTAGCAGCTACGTGCCCCTCTGCCCACAAGTCCAGCACACCATGTTTCCTCCTCAGACTACCGGTGTTCGGACTACTAGGACTTTTTCTTCGAGGGCTACCTGGGGGCGTCTTCTTAGCACTTTGTGGGACGGGTCTTTCTTCTTCTTCGTCGTGAGGTCTGTCAAACCGGCGCTGGTAATTCCTCGGACGTACTTAGCAGACGGCCTATGAGTCAGGATATACTCTTCAGCCATGGTGGCTGCTGCACTCAAGGTCTCCACCTGCTGTTCCTCTAAGTACGTCTTGAGGTCTCCAGACAAACAATCCTTGAAGTCCTCAAGCAGAATCAGCTGCTCGAGGTCTTCCCTGGTCTCCACCTTCCGAGAGGCACACCATTCCTGGAAAAGTCGCTCCTTGATTGTAGCGAATTCGGTGAAAGTGTGCTCTGAGGTCTTCTTCAGGTTTCTGAACTTTTGCCTATAAGCCTCAGGTACCAATTGGTACGCCATGAGCACAACCTTCTTCACCTTGTCGTAATCGCCGGAGTCGTCAAGGGATAACGTAGAGTAGGCGATTTGGGCCTTCCCAGTCAGGACTGACTGTATCATGATGGCCCAATTCTCCCTTGTCCACTCCAAAGAGGCAGCGACTTTCTCGAAGGCTGCAAAGAACTTTGACACTTCCTTCTCATGGAATTTGGGGACCATTTTGATGTTGCGTACCGGATCGAAGCTACTGGTGTCCGTTGTTTGCCTCCGACCACCGCCTAATCGCAAAACTTCTAGTTCATGTTGTCTCTCTCTTACCTCTTTGTCTCGTCGTTCTTGTCTGTCTCGTTCCTCTCTTTCTCGCTCTCGTTCTTCTCTCTCTCGCTCTCGTTCTTCTCTCTCTCGTCTCTCTTCTCTTTCTCGTTCTTCTCTTTCTCTTTCTCGTCTCTCTTCTCTTTCTCGTTCTTCTCTTTCTCGTTTCTCTTCTCTTTCTCTCTCTGCTTTCCTTTCTTCTAATTCTAAACGTCTCATCTCTAATTCTTTATCTTGTCTCTCTCGTTCCATTTCTAATTTCTTCCATTCTATTTCACGATTGATCTCTAGGGCACGCATCTTGACTGTTAGGAAGCTGATATTAAGCTCGCCTGCATCACTGTCAACGTCACTGCCCTTGTCTTCCTTTTCTGTGGAAGCTATTTCCTCACCTTCCCTTGTACTAGGAGTCTCGCTTCCCTGTTTCTCTTCTGCCTTCAAGTGCCGGTGAACCTTGGACAATATTTCCACACGGGAATCACTGGCACGGATCTTGATCTCCAGGTAGGCGCTCACTAGTACAAGCTCTGGTTTGCTCAGATATTTTAATCTGGCAAGACAGTCCTCTCTGTTCAGAAAAGCCTGACACTCTTCTAGATCATTGATGGTAGCTTTTTTCTGCCATTGTCACAGATGGAACACTTAGCACTTAACACACTGCTTACATGTTAGCACTTAACGCACCGAGCACTGTTCTACGCCAATATTGCACTTTGTCGCACCAAACACTGCACTTGCCAATATTGCACGTAATCACTTCGGGCACCGCACTACCAATTCATTGCACTGAATCCAAGCAAACACTTTGCTCTACAATATTGCACTGAATCACTGAGCACCGCACTAGTCAATATTGCACGGAATCCAAGCGAAACACTTCGCTCTACAATATTGCACTGAATCACTGAGCACCACACTAGTCAATATTGCACTTAATCGCTTAATCACAGCGAGCACCGCACTGCACAATATCGCACTTAGTCACTCTGAGCACCGCACAGGGACGTATACGTCACAATCGTCACACACAGGGGGAATTATTTACAGGGATTACGCCACTTCACCACCCCTGTCAAACATACTTAACAAGGGGACGGATCCCGCTGGGGATGCCAAATATGTTACGGCCCTCTCGGGACGCAACGGGGTCCTTACTCTGATGTTGTTAGAGGAAGATATATATATCCGTTCCCAAGCCAGTAGTGGCTATCAAGGGATGCGATCCGTGACGCAAGTAACTTAAAGGGAGTAGGGAAAGAAAGTTAAGAACTTAATATTATAATTATTACCATCACCGATTAAATATATAAAATAAATGAGTGCACAAGGGGGAGGGATATTAACACTTTACAAGGGGATTAATCCACAATCGATGTCTTCTGCTGAAGACGCTGGTGCCATAACTCTCGGTGCCGAGTCCTTGGTGCTTTCTTCGTGGCCTCACAACGAATTCTCCAAAGAAGTTGAGCCTACCCTGGCCACAGGTCAGCCAAAACACAGGTCCACTGGGGGCACCGCCATGGAGGCCATCAACCACACGTCCAGCTGGTCTGCTGGCAGGTTCTGAGCCAACAAGGCTGGTACGGCCACTCAACGAACGATAAAAGGGGAACGCCCTAAACAGGAGCCTCGTGTGACACCACAAATCACTCTCCTGTCTTCAGTACCCCAGTGGATGATCGTCTCCAACAGTCGGTCCCGGGTAAATCCTTTTACTGCCACTCCACTGGCAGGCTAACACACCACAGTGTTCTTCCGGGGGGGGCGACGTCACAACAGCTGCAGCAAGGTTCAAGGTATGGAGACTGGCTGCCTCGGGTAGACTGACTCAACACAGCGGTCCCAGGTCGGCTCTGTAAGCAGACACGTCATCAATAACTGGGACACTAAAACACCTCACTTACGGGCTCGGGCACAAACACCTGACGTATCCAGTCCATAGATGGCCCTGTCGTCGGAGCACCACCTCACCAGAGGTCAGGAGCGGCTGTGTTGCGAGCTGCACAGGACTGGAAACTGGCCCTTGTGGCTGGTACACCTTGTCCTCACCAGGTGTCGTCGTCCGTTTGGCGGGGGTTTCGGGAGCTAACCCACAGATGGCGTGGTCGTTACTGCTCCGTGCTCGGACACTGGATCCGGGTTCGTAACAACAACCATAGGAATGATACTGGACAGAGTATACAGAGACGAGAGCACCCCCAAATTAGACATACCTGAGCCACACTTGAAAAGTCTTCTCGAAGCATGTACAAAGGAAGCCCCTTTCATCAGTCCACAAGGAGACATGTATTTACAAATAGATGGAGTAGCAATGGGCTCCCCCTTAGGAATTTTATTTGCTAATTTTTATATAGGAACCATCGAAGACAGAGTCTTCAGTAGCAGACAAAAACCAACTGTATATTGCCGTTATGTAGATGACATATTCGCAATAGTAAAAGACTCAGATGAACTAATTGATCTAAAAAGCCATCTAGAGAAAGAATCAGTACTCCGATTTACACATGAAAATAGTGAAAATAACAGTCTGCCATTCTTGGATGTACTAATAACAAAAACAGGAACCTCTTTAAGCACCAACGTATATACCAAGCCCACCAACATAGGATTATGCCTGAACGGTAGAAGTGAGTGCCCCCAAAGATACAAAGCCAGTGTTGTCAATGCTTATATTCGTCGAGCGCTTACCCACTGCTCTGAATGGGGCAACGTGAGTAGAGAGTTTGAAAGAGTAACTCAGGTATTGGTGAACATGGATATAGCAACGCGGAAATAAACGCTGCTTTAAGAAGACGGGCAGGAACCCTGGATGCAGTGCGCATTTCCCCTCTGTATCGCCACACTGAGGCGCTGGAAAAGAAAGCTTTCAGCTCTTGGGTCCCTTGTTGTTTCAATGAGCCTAGAACCCAGTTCCTTCAAAAACTGGTAACACTTTTACCCCAGGCGCCGAGTGTCTCAGAAGCAATGGGGACAAAATTGTAGTGGTGATCCAGTTCTCTATACTTACGGGATTTGGTTGCTTCCCAGTGGGTGGCAGCGCCACCTGGTTGTGCAACACTGAGGTTAATGTAGGTGTTAGCTAGGGTTGATACGCACGTGTAGTCCCATACCAACTGCTTGCCATTCTTCCAGGGGTTCACTGTGATACCATCCGGGCGACCAATAAAAGCATCAGAGTTATGGGGCGTTAGGTAACGGGGCTCTCTTTCAGCTGGGCATCCAGCTGTGGTGAGGCTCCTCTTGATGATGTCGTTAACTTCACTGTGCCTCGAGTGCCATCCCCTGTGCTTTGGCAGAGTAGGCCATGGTGGCCGTACCTGTCAGCCACCACCTCGCCGCAAATACACCTATATCTGGTGTGGATTTGGGCAGCAAGTCGGAGGGCCACATCAATTCGGAGGGCGTGTGGTGTGAGACGCGTGCCAGTTGCCGACATTGGGGTTGCTAACAGGAAATCCCCTGCATGTGGTGCTGCTACTGCTGTGAGACGAGCAATGTCGTGTTGTGTTGTTGCAACACCCAGGCACTCTGCAGCAACTTGGTCTACAATGGGGCCATCCCAGCTGGATTGCGTGTGGGCTTTTGGGGATGGTGGTTGAGGTGATTGGCCTGCACGAGAGGCCCACTCTGTGGCACAGCGTGTAAAATTGGGATCATGTACACCTGCCAGCTGATGTAAGTGGGCAGGTAGAATTTCCTTCACAAGGTCGTCGGATACTGATAAGGAGGACAGGAAGGCTGGAACAGCGATTTGCGTTGCTGTTCGAACTCCGAGGCTCCCAAGTCTTACGGGAAGAGAGGCTTGTTTCCACTGTAGGTCATCGAGAGAGAGGTTAAGGGCTTTTTCTAGCATTGATTTCAGTAACCGGTCATACTCACTTAGTTTTTGGCTACTGTAAGATGGTGAACACCTCAGAAAGTAGGTTAACCTGGGGAGGGACAGACATCTGGTGATGAGGTTGAGTGCATCATGAGCATCAATATCCTCAATCCTCCCATCCATCCTCTTAAGGTCGGCGATTTTCTTATCAAGGACCTCATCGATGGCTTTCAATCCCAGGGGAGCTCCTAGGAGTGTGCTGTCTTCAGGTTTAGTTTTATGGATATTTGGCAGAAGACCCTCTATTCTTTCTACGATGCCCTGATTGGAACATATTATTTCACATTTACAAGGGTTCAGGGTGAGGCCTAAAACTGCACCTTGCTCGTGGATTTTTCTGATGTCCTCCAGGATTGAGTCTTGGGAACCAGCTAGGGTACATCATCCAAGAACCAGATGTTAAGCTCGCTGGACAGGACCTCTGTGACTTGTTTGATGACTAAGCAGAAAAGGAGAGGAGCAAGGGGGTCACCCTGTTGGACGCCTTCTCGCGAGTCAATTTCATGTTCGCCAAAAAGTAGCTTAAGATCCATACTGTAGCATGAATGTACAAAAGGGTAGAGGGAAGGGAAATGACTATGAACCGCACGGAGTACAGCATCCCTCCGCACCAAATTGAAGGCATTTTTGAAATCTAGCTTGATAAGGGCCTTTTCGTCTGTGATGTTGACGATGAAGGCTCGAGCTGCATGGGCTGCCGCCTCACACCCTTGTGGAATGCCAAACCCGAGCTGTTTTGGCTTCAGCATGTTGGCCGCTGCATCACTAACTGTTCTTGCAGCTGCCTTTGCGACGAGACGCCGGAGAGAATTGCCCACAGCTATTGGCCTGATCCCTCCATCCTTTTTCTTTAGAGAACAGAGAGATGCTCCAAAAAAGATAGGTCTTATGGACGCTGGTATGTTGCCAGCTAGACATGTGTTGGTGAATCTGGTTAGTTCCACCAAGAGGTTCTTTGCAATGTCACCCAGTGCAGGGTTGAGCATTTGCTTGAGGTGGTTGGGTTTTAGTCCTGTGAACCCACCTGCTGATCCTGTAGGGAAGGACATGGCTGCTTTATGGACCACAGATTCAGCCACCCAGAGAGGTTCTGCTCCGGTAGAACATACCGAAGCATATATATATATATATATATATATATATATATATATATATATATATATATATATATATATATATATATATATATATATATATATATATATATATATATATATATATACATATATATATATATATATATATATATATATATATATATATATATATATATATATATATATATATATATATATATATATATATATATATATATATATATATATATATATATATATATATATATATATATATATATATATATATATATATATATATATGACATGCTGCGCATTTTGTTTAAATGGGCCTGTTAAATTTACGTATTTACAAAGCTGAGAAAGTGAGGAATACAAACATACCGCAACAGTTGCAGAAATGTTGCAGAGTATCTGGTGTGTGTGTGAATGTTTAGGGCAGCGAGCAACACCTGCATGTTGAAGAGATATACACAAGTTGGAACACACGAGGTAACACATGTGTGTACACCAAGTGAATGTTAAGTCTGTTAAAGTCTGCGGCGAGGACCCTTTTAGACGTTGAGGATCTTATACATTATTGATCAGTGCTGGACCAGCCTTGGCTCCTCCAAGAGCTGGAAGCTCCACTAACTTGTCTCGAAGATCAAATTTTTAGGATGAACTTAACTAAAATTTAGGAATATTGTACTTTTATTATTGCGGGTTAAGATAGACTGAGGGCTGTGGTAAGGGCTTGGGGCCGGTGGAGGGGGGAGCTGAGTGAGGATATAACACAATAATAACATATAACAGATACCTCCAGGGGAGAGAGAGAGAGAGAGAGAGAGAGAGAGAGAGAGAGAGAGAGAGAGAGAGAGAGAGAGAGAGAGAGAGAGAGAGAGAGAGAGAACATAGACATGTGCGACACAGAACGAAGATGTACCTGGTTGGCTTGAGAACGTGAAGATAGAGAGAGTCTTGGAGGACGACTCGGAGCAGGACTATAATGCAACCCGTCCTCTTAAAATAACGTCGCTTTTCGCTCGATGCGCTCTATGGCCAAAACTGGAAGCAATTTGACATGAAATCAGCTCACAAAAGTGATGTACTGCCCCATTTTCTGTTTAAGTCCTCTGGCTTACTCGGTAAGGTTAAGAGAGGAAACTTTCAATTAACGTTTTTCATGACATTTTGAAACTTTAGGAGAATTTCCTGCCCCTCTAAGATACCAGAGGACCCTTAACTTACTGTTTTGGAAAAAAATCCAAAACTTATTTTCAGTTAGTTTTTATTTTCATATTACGTCCATTTTCGGCCATACGGGCAAACGGCCAAATTCAAACGTAATTTATAAGAGGACAAGTTCCATAATAAAGGGCAGAGATGCTTGAGATGTTAGATACCTTTCTAAGCTACAGTGGAAGAGATAATATACGCAATAATAAAACATGAATCACGTGAAAAGGAAGATTGGGAGAAGAGAGGAAGAGACGCAAGGGTTAAGAAACTATTGACTCTGTGTCCCAGTGTTGACATATACAGATATCAGGTTCCTTATCTAAAACTTACCTAGAACTTAAGGTAAGGCTTATGAACTGC
Organism: Procambarus clarkii; assembly: GCF_020424385.1. Lineage (NCBI taxonomy): Eukaryota > Metazoa > Arthropoda > Malacostraca > Decapoda > Cambaridae > Procambarus > Procambarus clarkii. The sequence goes on from NW_025553636.1 coordinate 9,741, forward strand.
AAGTAACCTATTCCATATTATGAGACCCTTAAGTATTTCCAAACGGAAATCATTTTGCAATTGCATTTTGCAATTTTGTTCACTTTGCCGTTTGTAACAGTAATAATTTTCATCTGTGGATATTCAAATTAGAGCAACATTTAATACCAAAATATCGTTCCCCATCCGTAAACCCATACATCACATTGCCAAAACCCTTACGGTTATCAAGCCTGTGAACTCGTAGATTCCCTTAAACCGGAGGATCAAACTCTATATACGGCACCCGGCCATAATATCCGGATACCTGAACGTGGGGCCGGTCGAGCGGTAACGGATTAGACGTTTAAACGACAAGCTTCCATTCTGCGTAATCTTGGCCGCAGCCTCCGCGTCTTGTGTGGGGAGATGAATGTTATCTACGAGGCCCCGGCACCACACACATGTACACTCATTGCTCCGGCGGCTTGTGTTATCGATGGGGAGTTATGCGGACATGATATCTTGGTGGGCGGGAGGTTAGTGTTGGGGGGTAATGTTCACTGTATTGTTGGTACTGTTGTTGAGTGTGTGAGGGGGGGGTGCAACAGTGTGGGAGATGCAACAGTGATGGAGAGAGGACGGCTTGCATGGTGGTGCCACGCTCCTGTCCTTACTCGACGGTGCCTGAGGCTTGTGTACAGTGCCTTCAGTCATTCACAGTCACCATACTGGAGCTTTGTATACACCCTGGGAGAGTGAGAGAGGACCCAGTGCCACTATCACACACCCTGGGAGAGTGAGAGAGGACCCAGTGTCACTATCACACACCCTGGGAGAGTGAGAGAGGACCCAGTGTCACTATCACACACCCTGGGAGAGTGAGAGAGGACCCAGTGTCACTATCACACCTTGGGAGAGTGAGAGAGGACCCAGTGCCACTATCACACACCCTGGGAGAGTGAGAGAGGACCCAGTGTCACTATCACACACCCTGGGAGAGTGAGAGAGGACCCAGTGTCACTATCACACCTTGGGAGAGTGAGAGAGGACCCAGTGCCACTATCACACCCTGGGAGAGTGAGAGAGGACCCAGTGTCACTATCACACCCTGGGAGAGTGAGAGAGGACCCAGTGCCACTATCACACCCTGGGAGAGTGAGAGAGGACCCAGTGTCACTATCACACCCTATCACACACCTTGGGAGAGTGAGAGAGGACCCAGTGTCACTATCACACACCCTGGGAGAGAGAGAGTGAGAGAGAGAGAGAGAGAGAGAGAGAGAGAGAGAGGAGAGAGAGAGAGAGAGAGAGAGAGAGAGAGAGAGAGAGAGAGAGAGAGAGAGAGAGAGTTCTATCAGCAGTATGATATCTTGACAAAAGTATTTACTAAGTTTCATCTGGCGTCGTGAGCCACCAGAGGATACTTTTATCTCACCGTTGCAGACCAAGTCTTAGCAATATATTCTGCAACATTGCATACACACACAAAGTGTGTGTGTATGTGTGACCAAAGACCAAAGAGCCAGAGCTCAACCCCCGCAAACACAACTAGGTGAGTACACACACACACACCACACACACACACACACACACACACACACACACACACACACACACACACACACACACACACACACACACACACACACACACTCAGTAGGTCATCCGTCGTCTTCCGCCCTCTCTCCCAGTGTGTGTGACCCATCTTGCAGCGTCTCCACCAGTAGCGAGGCTCGGTGGGTCCACCAGTAGCGAGGCTCGCTGGGTAAGTCCTGGAGAATCAAGTGTTAAACTATTGTTTTTTTGGGTGATTTAGAGAATGGAATCCTAAAAAATAGGACCAGTGGGTTTTGCAATTTGTTAATTGTGTTTTTTTTATAGAAAGATCGCAAATTTTTTAGAAGAGCGTTTGGATTAACTATTGGCACATTGCGATGACAAAGTGTTACACTATGTTGGATTATTTAGGCATCCGATGGATCCATTTTGCTTTTCTTATAAGAAACATATATCATTGATGGGAATTTTGGACCTTTAAAATAATTTTATATTTGAATTAAAGCTAATTTTCATGATAAAATAGAAACAAAACTGTGTATATGTATATAATTTTAAGTCAGTTTGTCTTCATTTGTACTAACATATGTGGCTACATAACAAATACAGGAGATCAGCACAGATACAGCACCATCACCTGTCATCCACTCACCCGTCATCACCCCACCAGGTCATCCACCATGGGTGGAACATCCACTGTGGATAAACTTTCCATCCACACGCCTCTTCAACATCTGATTCGTCTCTCTAATCTTATTTTCTCATATTATTGATCAATTTTATTTTTATTATTCAAGAATATTTGTAGCTTGGAAAAATCTCCTGAATTTAATTTTAGTATTGGAATTAAAGTAGTATTTTTTTTTTAAGTTCGGGCATCGAACCAGCTTGCTCTTATCTGGTGTTGAGAGCCACACACACACGCCAGGAGACTCTGAGCCCCTCTCCTGCCTCTTTGTCTCTCCACCCAACCTGAAATGTCATTACAAGAGCACCTTCAGCCTCGGGGGAACCTTCTCCAGCAGTATTCTCACCTCCCCTCACACGGAAAATGATTCACAGTTTGATTCATTTTTGGCTTAACCAAAACAAGAGTCAATTCTTCCCTGTTTCACCCTGGCCAGCGTGTTATATAATAACTATCACAGTTTCCACCACACCTCTACTCAGTCAGACATATGCTGATGTCACAAATTACAAGGTCAGTGAACAAATGATGTTAAAAAGCACTTAAGTTCACTTCATATTCTTGATGAATTCGTGGTTCTATTCCCCCAGCGGACTCCAGAAGAGGTTTCCAAGAATATTTAGTATTCATATCCACTGAGGAGAGCTTCCCACAGCCCACTTATGTTCAATTTAGATTCATAAATGTAGTGTTTTAATATATGTTCATCTCGACCGCGGCTCATATCTCGTTATATTGAGAACATTTAGTCTGCGCGCTCTCAGGCCGTGTTAAACGTGTCTGCGTGTGGCGTTAAACGCTGTTGCTGCTGCTGCTGCTGCTGCTGCTGCGTTGATGGTCATCAAAATGTTAATGTAATTCCTTAAGGCTACCTTGGTGTGGTCTCATTAGGGCCTCTCCCACACCTGTAGCCTGTGCAGGTGTGTGGTGGAGCCAGTACTGTTTGTGTCCGGGGCGTCACTCACTCTGTCTCTCCTCTACACGGTCACACACACCACCTAGCCACCTGGAACACCTCCTAGCCACCTGGAACACCACCTAGCCACCCGAACACCTCCTAGCAACCTGGAACACCTCCAAGCCACCTGGAACACCACCTAGCCACCTGGAACACCTCCTAGCAACCTGGAACACCTCCTAGCCACCTGGAACACCACCTAGCCACCTGGAACACCACCTAGCCACCCGGAACACCTCCTAGCAACCTGGAACACCACCTAGCCACCTGGAACACCTAGCCACCCGGAACACCTCCTAGCCTCCTGGAACATCACCTAGCCACCTGGAACACCTCCTAGCAACCTGGAACACCACCTGGAACTCCTCCTAGCCACCTGGAACACCACCTAGCCACCTGGAACACCACCTAGCCACCTGGAACACCACCTAGCCACCTGGAACCACTACCTGGAACAGCCACCTGGAACACCACCTAGCCACCTGGAACACCTCCTAGCCACCTGGAACACCACCTAGCCACCTGGAACACCACCTAGCCACCTGGAACACCACCTAGCCACCTGGAACACTACCTAGCCACCTGGAACACCTAGCCACCTGGAACACCTCCTAGCCACCTGGAACACCACCTAGCCACCTGGAAACACCACCTAGCCACCTGGAACACCTAGCCACCACCTAGCCACCTGGAACACCACCTAGCCACCTGGAACACCACCTAGCCACCTGGAACACCTCCTAGCCACCTGGAACACCACCTAGCCACCTGGAACACCACCTAGCCACCTGGAACACCACCTAGCCACCTGGAACACTGGAACACCTAGCCACCTGGAACACCACCTAGCCACCTGGAACACCACCTAGCCACCTGGAACACCTCCTAGCCACCTGGAACACCACCTAGCCACCTGGAACACCACCTAGCCACCTGGAACACCACCTAGCCACCTGGAACACCACCTAGCCACCTGGAACACCACCTAGCCACCTGGAAGCCACACCTAGCCACCTGGAACACCTCCTAGCCACCTGGAACACCACCTAGCCACCTGGAACACCACCTAGCCACCTGGAACACCACCTAGCCACCTGGAAGCTACCTGGAACACCACCTAGCCACCTGGAACACCACCTAGCCACCTGGAACACCACCTAGCCACCTGGAACACCTCCTAGCCACCTGGAACACCACCTAGCCACCTGGACCTAGCCACCTGGAACACCTCCTAGCCACCTGGAACACCACCTAGCCACCTGGAACACCACCTAGCCACCTGGAACACCACCTAGCCACCTGGAACACCTCCTAGCCACCTGGAACACCACCTAGCCACCTGGAACACCACCTAGCCACCTGGAACACCACCTAGCCACCTGGAACACCACCTAGCCACCTGGAACACCACCTAGCCACCTAGCCTACCTGGAACACCACCTAGCCACCTAGCCACCTGGAACACCACCTGGAACACCACCTAGCCACCTGGAACACCACCTAGCCACCTGGAACACCACCTAGCCACCTGGAACACCACCTAGCCACCTGGAACTGGAACACCACCTAGCCACCTGGAACACCTCCTAGCCACCTGGAACACCACCTAGCCACCTGGAACACCACCTAGCCACCTGGACCTACACCTGGAACACCACCTAGCCACCTGGAACACCACCTAGCCACCTGGAACACCACCTAGCCACCTGGAACACCACCTAGAACACCACCTGGAACACCTCCTAGCCACCTGGAACACCACCTAGCCACCTGGAACACCACCTAGCCACCTGGAACACCTGGAACACCACCTAGCCACCTGGAACACCCTAGCCACCTGGAACACCACCTAGCCACCTGGAACACCTCCTAGCCACCTGGAACACCACCTAGCCACCTGGAACACCACCTAGCCACCTGGAAACACCTAGCCACCTGGAACACCACCTAGCCACCTGGAACACCACCTAGGACCTAGCCACCTGGACACCTCCTAGCCCACACCACCTAGCCACCTGGAACACCTAGCCACCTGGAACACCACCTAGCCACCTGGAACACCTCCTAGCCACCTGGAACACCACCTAGCCACCTGGAACACCTCCTAGCCACCTGGAACACCACCTAGCCACCTGGAACACCACCTAGCCACCTGGAACACCACCTAGCCACCTGGAACACCACCTAGCCACCTGGAACACCACCTAGCCACCTGGAACACCACCTAGCCACCTGGAACACCACCTAGCCACCTGGAACACCACCTAGCCACCTGGAACACCACCTAGCCACCTGGAACACCACCTAGCCACCTGGAACACCACCTAGCCACCTGGAACACCTCCTAGCCACCTGGAACACCACCTAGCCACCTGGAACACCTCCTAGCCACCTGGAACACCTCCTAGCCACCTGGAACACCACCTAGCCACCTGGAACACCTCCTAGCCACCTGGAACACCACCTAGCCACCTGGAACACTGGAACACCTAGCCACCTGGACACACCTAGCCACCTGGAACACCACCTAGCCACCTGGAACACCACCTAGCCACCTGGAACACCACCTAGCCACCTGGAACACCACCTAGCCACCTGGAACACCACCTAGCCACCTGGAACACCTCCTAGCCACCTGGAACACCACCTAGCCACCTGGAACACCTCCTAGCCACCTGGAACACCACCTAGCCACCTGGAACACCACCTAGCCACCTGGAACACCTCCTAGCCACCTGGAACACCACCTAGCCACCTGGAACACCACCTAGCCACCTGGAACACCCTAGCCACCTGGAACACCTCCTAGCCACCCACCTAGGACCTGGAACACCACCTAGCCACCTGGAACACCACCTAGCCACCTGGAACACCACCTAGCCACCTGGAACACCTCCTAGCCACCTGGAACACCACCTAGCCACCTGGAACACCACCTAGCCACCTGGAACACCACCTAGCCACCTGGAACACCACCTAGCCACCTGGAACACCACCTAGCCACCTGGAAGCCACCACCTAGCCACCTGGAACCTAGCCACCTGGAACACCTCCTAGCCACCTGGAACACCACCTACCTGGCCTACCTGGAACACCTAGCCACCTAGCCACCTGGAACACCTCCTAGCCACCTGGAACACCACCTAGCCACCTGGAACACCACCTAGCCACCTGGAACACCACCTAGCCACCTGGAACACCACCTAGCCACCTGGAACACCACCTAGCCACCTGGAACACCTACCTCCTAGCCACCTGGAACACCTAGCCACCTGGAACACCACCTAGCCACCTGGAACACCACCTAGCCACCTGGAACACCACCTAGCCACCTGGAACACCACCTAGCCACCTGGAACACCACCTAGCCACCTGGAACACCTCCTAGCCACCTGGAACACCACCTAGCCACCTAGCCACCTGGAACACCACCTAGCCACCTGGAACACCACCTAGCCACCACCTAGCCACCTGGAACACCACCTAGCCACCTGGAACACCACCTAGCCACCTGGAACACCTAGCCACCTGGAACACCACCTAGCCACCTGGAACACCACCTAGCCACCTGGAACACCTCCTAGCCACCTGGAACACCACCTAGCCACCTGGAACACCTCCTAGCCACCTGGACCTAGCCACCACCTAGCCACCTGGAACACCACCTAGCCACCTGGAACACCACCTAGCCACCTGGAACACCACCTAGCCACCTGGAACACCACCTAGCCACCTGGAACACCTCCTAGCCACCTGGAACACCACCTAGCCACCTGGAACACCACCTAGCCACCTGGAACACCACCTAGCCACCTGGAACACCACCTAGCCACCTGGAACACCACCTAGCCACCTGGAACACCTGGAACACCCTAGCCACCTGGAACACCACCTAGCTGGAACACCTCCTAGCCACCTGGAACACCTCCTAGCCACCTGGAACACCACCTAGCCACCTGGAACACCACCTAGCCACCTGGAACACCTCCTAGCCACCTGGAACACCACCTAGCCACCTGGAACACCACCTAGCCACCTGGAACACCACCTAGCCACCTGGAACACCTCCTAGCCACCTGGAACACCACCTAGCCACCTGGAACACCACCTAGCCACCTGGAACACCACCTAGCCACCTGGAACACCACCTAGCCACCTGGAACACCACCTAGCCACCTGGAACACCACCTAGCCACCTGGCCACCTGGAAACCTCCTAGCCACCTACACCTAGCCACCTGGAACACCTCCTAGCCACCTGGAACACCACCTAGCCACCTGGAACACCACCTAGCCACCTGGAACACCTAGCCACCTGGAACACCTCCTAGCCACCTGGAACACCACCTAGCCACCTGGAACACCACCTAGCCACCTGGAACACCTCCTAGCCACCTGGAACACCACCTAGCCCCCTGGAACACCTCCTAGCCACCTGGAACACCACCTAGCCACCTGGAACACCACCTAGCCACCTGGAACACCTCCTAGCCACCTGGAACACCTCCTAGCCACCTGGAACACCACCTAGCCACCTGGAACACCACCTAGCCACCTGGAACACCTCCTAGCCACCTGGAACACCTCCTAGCCACCTGGAACACCACCTAGCCACCTGGAACACCTCCTAGCCACCTGGAACACCTCCTAGCCACCTGGAACACCTCCTAGCCACCTGGAACACCACCTAGCCACCTGGAACACCTCCTAGCCACCTGGAACACCACCTAGCCACCTGGAACACCACCTAGCCACCTGGAACACCACCTAGCCACCTGGAACACCACCTAGCCACCTGGAACACCTCCTAGCCACCTGGAACACCACCTAGCCACCTGGAACACCTCCTAGCCACCTGGAACACCACCTAGCCACCTGGAACACCACCTAGCCACCTGGAACACCTCCTAGCCACCTGGAACACCTCCTAGCCACCTGGAACACCTCCTAGCCACCTGGAACACCTCCTAGCCACCTGGAACACCACCTAGCCACCTGGAACACCACCTAGCCACCTGGAACACCTCCTAACCTGGAACACCTCCTAGCCACCTGGAACACCACCTAGCCACCTGGAAACACCTAGCCACCTGGAACACCACCTAGCCACCTGGAACACCACCTAGCCACCTGGAACACCACCTAGCCACCTGGAACACCACCTAGCCACCTGGAACACCACCTAGCCACCTGGAACACCTCCTAGCCACCTGGAACACCTCCTAGCCACCTGGAACACCTCCTAGCCACCTGGAACACCACCTAGCCACCTGGAACACCACCTAGCCACCTGGAACACCACCTACCCATCTGGAACACCACCTAGCCACCTGGAACACCACCTAGCTACCTGAACAACCTAGCCACCTCTCCTAGCCACCTGGAACACCACCTAGCCACCTGGAACACTTCCTAGCCACTTGGAACACCACCTAGCCACCTGGAACACTTCCTAGCCACTTAGAACACCACCTAGCCACCTGGAACACCTAGCCACCTGGAACACCTCCTAGCCACCTGGAATACCACCTAGCCACCTGGAACACCTAGCCACCTGGAACACCTGGAACACCACCTAGCCACCTGGAACACCTAGCCACCTAGCCACCTGGAACACCACCTAGCCACCTGGAACACCTAGCCACCTGGAACACCTCCTAGCCACCTGGAACACCACCTAGCCACCAGGAACACCTAGCCACCTGGAACACCTCCTAGCCACCTGGAACACCACCTAGCCACCTGGAATACCTCCTAGCCACCTGGAACACCTCCTAGCCACTTGGAACACCACCTAGCCACCTGGAACACGTCCTAGCCACTTGGAAGACCACCTAGCCACCTGGAACACCACCTAGCCACCTGGAACACCTCCTAGCCACCTGGAACACCTCCTAGCCACCTGGAACACCACCAAGCCACCTGGAACACCTCCTAGCCACTTTGAACACCACCTAGCCAGCTGCAATACCTCTTAGCCACTTGGAACACCACCTAGCCACCTGGAAAACCTCCTAGCCACTTGGAACACCACCTAGTCACCTGGAACACCTCCTAACCACCTGGAACACCACCTAGCCACCTGGAACACCACCTAGGCACCTCTAATACCTCCTAGCCACCTGGAACACCACCTAGCCACCTGGAACACGTCCTAGCCACTTGGAATACCACCTGGCCACCTGGAACACCACCTAGCCACCTGGAATACCTCCTAGCCACCTGGAACACCTCCTAGCCACTTGGAACACCACCTAGCCACCTGGAACACGTCCTAGCCACTTGGAAGACCACCTAGCCACCTGGAACACCACCTAGCCACCTTGTTACGAACCCAACACCATCGTCGGAGCATGGAGTAGCAACGTCAACGCCATCTGTGAGTCCGCTCCCTAAATCCCCACTAAATGGACGACGCCATCTGGTGGTGGCAGTAGGATACCTGCAAGAGACGCTAGATTCCTGCGCGGGTCAGCCCGAAGAGTCGCTGTTGCTGACCTCTGTTGAGGTGGCGCCTAGAAAATCAGCGCCATCTATTGTGGGAGGAGTTGTATGTCAATGTCAGAGTTCGTAAGTTGTATTTCCTAGTGTCCCATGTACTGGCCAATTTACTGATCACGTGTCTGTATCCACAGAGGCGACGTAGGGCTGCAGTGGTACGAGGACAGTCTACCCAGGGCAGCCATTATCTCTCTTCTCCATTCTGCTTTACGGAAGCAGTGAGCCGCCGCCGAAGAGGAACTGTGTAGTGTTCTACTGTCTGCCTGTGAAGTGGCAGTGACAGAATTCAGCGTACCCGGGACTGGCTAGAGGAAGAGACGCCCGACAGTGAGGTGCTACGGAGGAGTGTAACTAGCTAGTTGGAAGAAGCTCCTGCCAGGGGTTCGCTACCCTTGTATTTGTTCGTGTAGAGGCCCAGCAGCGCGAGGCTGATGTTCTCTGCCAGCACCAGGCTGGAGAGTGATTGTGGGCGTTCACAAGGAGCACCTAGTGAGACTGTGTATAGGCTGGTCCGTGGCTAGGGTAGACTCGTTGGTGTTTCCCAGTACTGGTTGAGGACGGTACTGTGTGTTGAGGAAACACGGAAGCTGACAAGACTGCATCGCTTGAGCATCGAGGAGCGCTTAGTGTCCTATGAGAGTGACACTTGTGTATATATATATCAGTGTAGTAATACTTCGTTTATGATTCTATTTAAGGTGATGGAAAAGTGATAATATGTGAATATATTGATAATTGATGAAGTGTCGTATTCCTTTCAACTCCCCCCTTGTGTTTTACTTGCATTACCAAGCATTACCTTGAAAGCCACTACTAACTTGGGGTCGGATACTAATACTTTGGTTCCTCCAGCAAAGAACCCGGTTGCGACCCATCGTGGCCGTAACACACCTGGAACACCAACTAGCCATCTATTATGTTTGGTTTTCATGAAATTTAGTTTCACTGTCGTAATTCTCTACATTTACGCCTCATAAATACGTGATTATCAGCTTCCTTCTCTCTCTCTCTCTCTGAGTGTAGGTGTTGTGTTTGAGTGTATAGTGTACTATAGTGCAAACTATAAACAAACTTTCAAACTTTGCAGTTACTTCCATTCTTCCTTTTAACTTACCCAATATTATACTCATTGTTTCGTGTTCTGCCTTGTGTTGAAAGTTTGTTTTCACCTCATCCAAAACTGTTGTAACATATCACCTCACCCATATGCGGTATAAAATGAAAGCTGTTTAAACTCTGTTTAGTGTTTGCAGGTTATAGTTGTGTGTGTGTGTAAACTAAAGTCTTTGAAAATGTAATAAGTTATTACGAAACGCGTTCAAGTGTCGCGTCAGACTAGAAATAAAAATGAATTTTGGAGAATTGATTTTTCAATTACCATCAACAGTGAAAAGAAACATAAGAAATATTGAGAAAATTCGTGTTAGAATTATTAATCTTACTTTTTCGGTCATATTTAATAATATATGTCTACAGGAAAGATTGCTACCAAAATATACTAATATATATATATATATAAATGTATATACATATATTTAGTCACCTTGTTACGGTGGTGAAGGAGAGGGACAATGCTTATATAAAACCTATATAAACTAGTTATAACGCCCGTGAATACGGTCGTTATACCTAGAATAAATATGGCCGTGAATAGCCTCGATAAAATGACCGTCATTGACTCATCAAGAGCTCTTTCAATAGACTACTGTATCTACTGTATTTCATTAGAATTTCATTACTTAGCATCACTGCTCTGAAGACTTAATACACTTTATAAATTCTTTATACTTTGCTAACTTTTCATAGGTTTATAATGAATCACAGAAGAGCCGGATCCTACAGTAGCAGCTGGCTCCTACAGTAGCAGCTGGCTCCTACAGTAGCAGCCGGCTCCTACAGTAGCAGCCGGCTCCTACAGTAGCAGCCGGCTCCTACAGTAGCAGCCGGCTTCTACGGTAGCAGCCGCCTCCTACAGTAGCAGCTGGCTCCTACAGTAGCAGCCGGCTCCTTCAGTAGCAGCCGGCTCCTACAGTAGCAGCCGGCTCCTACAGTAGCAGCCGGCTCCTACAGTAGCAGCCGGCTCCTACAGTAGCAGCCGGCTCCTACAGTAGGAGCCGGATCCTATAGTAGAAGCCGGCTCCTACAGTAGCAGCCGGCTCCTACAGTAGCAGCCGGCTCCTACAGTAGCAGCCGGCTCCTACAGTAGCAGCCGGCTCCTACAGTAGCAGCCGGCTCCTACAGTAGCAGCCGGATCCTACAGTAGCAGCCGGATCCTACTGGTTTTCTCCTTGATACATCAGGTCAATGGGATTTCATCCATCATAAAAGACATCACTATGGTTACTGTCACTCGCGGCCTTTCACGACGCGACCGTCGTCCAGCCTTGGCGCCAAAATCACCGCGAGGTTCAGTGGCCTGGCTGCAGTGTCCTGGCACTGCAAGTTGATGTTTGTGACCCCTCTACGTCCGTGTTGGCACTGTAGAGGTCTTTCTTCACCTCTTACCAGGCACTGGTCTGTGAGCCAAGGCACTGCCTTCACTGCACAGTGATTTGTGGTCCAACACACTTGGCAGACTTCACAGTCACTGTAAGATAACTGTGAGTACACTGTCAGGCAGTATCTCTCTCTCTCTCCACCTTACACTGGAGATATACAGTGCCCTTATCTTAACCTGCCAGAGGACCCAAAACAGAAAACGGGACATTGTGTCAATTTCGCGAGCCGATTTCATTTTCTAGTACGGCGATTTTTTGGCCTTTCCTTGAGGTGCTTCCGGGGCTTAGCGTCCCCGCGGCCCGGTCGTCGACCAGGCCTTAGGAGGAGTATACGTCAAAATGCGACAGTTCGAGCCTCCGGACGTGGTAGTGACTCAGGTATTATATCCACCTGGAGCAGTATATAATATATAGGACCACTTTGTCCTCCACTCCTCCTCCAAGCCTCAGAAGCAGCCACGTAATCAACACTATTCATACATGGCATGAATAGTTACAAATGATTTAATTTACATTATGCATTTACACACGAATAAAATGTAATTGGCTCGTTATCATCATGACAACAGAGCATAACATCACATTAACAATGACCAATGTGGCGTGATACTGAAGATACGAAAAAGACCTGAAAATAAGTGATTCAGTTGTCTATTAATATTTTCTCCATTAAAGGAGGCAATACAATCTGGAGTTGATGTTCCCTTCTAGAGTGGCGGCTTCCCTCTGCCTGTCCCCCGTCTTCCCCACCACCCGTCTACATGCACATGTCCTCCTGCCTGTCCCCCGTCTTCCCCACCACCCGTCTACATGCACATGTCCCTCTGCCTGTCCCCCGTCTTCCCCACCACCCGTCTACATGCACATGTCCTCCTGCCTGTCTGTATTACCATGTTCCTGTGCCCCTGTCATTGCCAGCATGTGATATGTGCTGGAGAGATGAGGTGGGGCGGCAGGCGTGCTGTGTGTGGCAGGGAGATGACTGTTACCCTGGGACCATGGGAGGTGGGGTCCCCCCCACACACCAGTCCTCCTGGGACCATGGGAGATGGGGTCCCACACACATCAGTCCACCTGGGACCATGGGAGGTGGGGTCCCCCACACACACCAGTCCACCTGGGACCATGGGAGATGGGGTCTCACACACACCAGTCCTCCTGGGACCATGGGAGGTGGGGTCCCCCACACACCAGTCCACCTGGGACCATGGGAGGTGGGGTCCCACACACACACACCAGTCCACCTGGGACCATGGGAGGTGGGGTCCCATACACACACCAGTCCTCCTGGGACCATGGGAGGTGGTCCCCCACACACCAGTCCTCCTGGGACCATGGGAGGTGGGGTCCCACACACACCAGTCCTCCTGGAACCATGGGAGGTGGGGTCCCACACACACACCAGTCCACCTGGGACCATAGGAGGTGGGTCCCCCACACACACCAGTCCACCTGGGACCATGGGAGGTGGGGTCCCATACACACACCAGTCCACCTGGGACCATGGGAGGTGGGGTCCCACACACACACCAGTCCACCTGGGACCATGGGAGGTGGGGTCCCACACACACACCAGTCCACCTGGGACCATGGGAGGTGGGGTCCCACACACACCAGTCCTCCTGGGACCATGGGAGGTGGGGTCCCACACACACCAGTCCACCTGGGACCATGGGAGGTGGGGTCCCCCACACACCAGTCCACCTGGGACCATGGGAGGTGGGGTCCCACACACACACACCAGTCCACCTGGGACCATGGGAGGTGGGGTCCCACACACACCAGTCCTCCTGGGACCATGGGAGGTGGGGTCCCCCACACACACCAGTCCACCTGGGACCATGGGAGGTGGGGTCCCCCACACACCAGTCCACCTGGGACCATGGGAGGTGGGGTCCCACACACACACACCAGTCCACCTGGGACCATGGGAGGTGGGGTTCCATACACACACCAGTTCACCTGGGACCATGGGGGGTGGGGTCCCACACACACCAGTCCTCCTGGGACCATGGGAGGTGGGGTCCCCCACACACACCAGTCCACCTGGGACCATGGGAGGTGGGGTCCCACACACACCAGTCCACCTGGGACCATGGGAGGTGGGGTCCCACACACACACCAGTCCACCTAGGACCATGGGAGGTGGGGTCCCACACACACCAGTCCACCTGGGACCATGGGAGGTGGGGGCCCACACACACCAGTCCACCTTGGACCATGGGAGGTGGGGTCCAACACACACACACACCAGTCCACCTGGGACCATGGGAGGTGGGGTCCCATACACACACCAGTCCACCTGGGACCATGGGAGGTGGGGTCCCACACACACCAGTCCTCCTGGGACCATGGGAGGTGGGGTTCCCTACACACACCAGTCCACCTGGGACCATGGGAGGTGGGGTCCCACACACACACCAGTCCTCCTGGGACCATGGGAGGTAGGGTCCCACATACACCAGTCCACCTAGGACCATAGGAGGTGGGGTCCCCCACACACACCAGTCCACCTGGGACCATGGGAGGTGGGTTCCCACACACACACACCAGTCCTCCTGGGACCATGGGAGGTGGTCCCCACACACACCAGTCCTCCTGGGACCATGGGACGTGGGGTCCCACACACACCGGTCCACCTGGGACCATGGGAGGTGGGGTCCCACACACACACCAGTCCTCCTGGGACCATGGGAGGTGGTCCCCACACACACCAGTCCTCCTGGGACCATGGGAGGTGGGGTCCCACACACACCAGTCCACCTGGGACCATGGGAGGTGGGGTCCCATACACACACCAGTCCACCTGGGACCATGGGAGGTGGGGTCCCACACACACACCAGTCCACCTGGGACCATGGGAGGTGGGGTCCCACACACACACCAGTCCACCTGGGACCATGGGAGGTGGGGTCCCACACACACCAGTCCTCCTGGGACCATGGGAGGTGGGGTCCCCCACACACACCAGTCCACCTGAGACCATGGGAGGTGGGGTCCCCCACACACCAGTCCACCTAGGACCATGGGAGGTGGGGTTCCACACACACACACCAGTCCACCTGGGACCGTGGGAGGTGGGGTCCCACACACCAGTCCTCCTGGGACC
Organism: Procambarus clarkii; assembly: GCF_020424385.1. NCBI lineage: Eukaryota > Metazoa > Arthropoda > Malacostraca > Decapoda > Cambaridae > Procambarus > Procambarus clarkii. The sequence goes on from NW_025553636.1 coordinate 25,012, forward strand.
ATGGGATGTGGGGTCCCCCACACACACCAGTCCACCTGGGACCATGGGAGGTGGGGTCCCCCACACACCAGTCCACCTAGGACCATGGGAGGTGGGGTCCCACACACACACACCAGTCCACCTGGGGACCATGGGAGGTGGGGTCCCATACACACACCAGTTCACCTGGGACCATGGGAGGTGGGGTCCCACACACACCAGTCCTCCTGGGACCATGGGAGGTGGGGTCCCCCACACACACCAGACCACCTGGGACCATGGGAGGTGGGGTCCCACACACACCAGTCCACCTGGGACCATGGGAGGTGGGTCCCACACACACACCAGTCCACCTAGGACCATGGGAGGTGGGGTCCCATACACACACCAGTCCACCTGGGACCATGGGAGGTGGGGCCCACACACACCAGTCCACCTGGGACCATGGGAGGTGGGGTCCCACACACACACACACCAGTCCACCTGTGACCATGGGAGGTGGGGGTCCCATACACACACCAGTCCACCTGGGACCATGGGAGGTGGGGTCCCACACACACCAGTCCTCCTGGGACCATGGGAGGTGGGGTTCCCTACACACACCAGTCCACCTGGGACCATGGGAGGTGGGGTTCCATACACACACCAGTCCACCTGGGACCATGGGAAGTAGGGTCCCACACACACCAGTCCACCTAGGACCATAGGAGGTGGGGTCCCCACACACACCAGTCCACCTGGGACCATGGGAGGTGGGTTCCCACACACACACACCAGTCCTCCTGGGACCATGGGAGGTGGTCCCCCACACACACCAGTCCTCCTGGGACCATGGGACGTGGGGTCCCACACACACCAGTCCACCTGGGACCATGGGAGGTAGGGTCCCACACACACACCAGTCCTCCTGGGACCATTGGAGGTGGTCCCCCACACACAAAAGTCCTCCTGGGACCATGGGAGGTGGGGTCCCACACACACCAGTCCACCTGGGACCATGGGAGGTGGGGTCCCTCACACACACCAGTCCACCTGGGACCATGGGAGGTGGTCCCCCACACACACCAGTCCTCCTGGGACCATGGGAGGTGGTCCCCCACACACACCTGTCCCCCTGGGACCATGGAAGGTGGGGTCCCACACACACACCAGTCCTCCTGGGACCATGGGAGGTGGGGTCCCACACACACATCAGTCCCCCTGGGACCATGGAAGGTGGCGTCCCACACACACCAGTCCACCTGGGACCATGGGAGGTAGGGTCCCACACACACACACCAGTCCACCTGGGACCATGGGAGGTGGGGTCCCATACACACACCAGTCCACCTGGGACCATGTGAGGTGCGGTCCCACACACACCAGTCCACCTGGGAAAATGGGAGGTGGGGTCCCACACACACACACCAGTCCACCTGGGACCATGGGAGGTGGGGTCCCATACACACACCAGTCCACCTGGGACCATGGGAGGTAGGGTCCCACACACACCAGTCCTCCTGGGACCATGGGAGGTGGGGTTCCCCACACACACCAGTCCACCTGGGACCATGGGAGGTGGGGTCCCACACACACCAGTCCTCCTGGGACCATGGGAGGTGGGGTCCCACACACACCAGTCCTCCTGGGACCATGGGAGGTGGGGTCCCCCACACACCAGTCCACCTGGGACCATGGGAGGTGGGGTCCCACACACACACCAGTCCACCTGGGACCATGGGAGGTGGGGTCCCACACACACCAGTCCTCCTGGGACCATGGGAGGTGGGGTCCCTCACACACACCAGTCCACCTGGGCCCATGGGAGGTGGGGTCCCACACACACACCAGTCCACCTGGGACCATGGGAGGTGGGGTCCCACACACACACCAGTCCTCCTGGGACCATGGGAGGTGGGGTCCCACACACACCAGTCCACCTGGGACCATGGGAGGTGGGGGCCCACACACACCAGTCCACCTGGGACCATGGGAGGTGGGGTCACACACACACACCAGTCCTCCTGGGACCATGGGAGGTGGGGTCCCACAAACACACCAGTCCTCCTGGGACCATGGGGAGGTGGTCCCCCACACACACCAGTCCTCCTGGGACCATGGGAGGTGGGG
>NW_025553637.1:0-29584 GCF_020424385.1 Procambarus clarkii
CTTGCTTCCCTATAGTGGACCCTCCATACTTGCTTCCCTATAGTGGACCCTCCATACTTGCTTCCCTATAGTGGACCCTCCATACTTGCTTCCCTATAGTGGACCCTCCATACTTGCTTCCCTATAGTGGACCCTCCATACTTGCTTCCCTATAGTGGACCCACCATACTTGCTTCCCTATAGTGGACCCTCCATACTTGCTTCCCTATAGTCGACCCACCATACTTGCTTCCCTATAGTGGACCCTCCATACTTGCTTCCCTATAGTGGACCCTCCATACTTGCTTCCCTATAGTGGACCCTCCATACTTGCTTCCCTATAGTGGACCCACCATACTTGCTTCCCTATAGTGGACCCTCCATACTTGCTTCCCTATAGTGGACCCACCATACTTGCTTCCCTATAGTGGACCCTCCATACTTGCTTCCCTATAGTGGACCCACCATACTTGCTTCACTATAGTGGACCCTCCATACTTGCTTCCCTATAGTCGACCCACCATACTTGCTTCCCTATAGTGGACCCTCCATACTTGCTTCCCTATAGTGGACCCTCCATACTTGCTTCCCTATAGTGGACCCTCCATACTTGCTTCCCTATAGTGGACCCACCATACTTGCTTCCCTATGGTGGACCCACCATACTTGCTTCCCTATAGTGACCCACCATACTGCTTCCCTATAGTGGACCCACCATACTTGCTTCCCTATAGTGGACCCACCATACTTGCTTCCCTATAGTGGACCCACCATACTTGCTTCCCTATAGTGGACCCTCCATACTTGCTTCCCTATAGTGGACCCTCCATACTTGCTTCCCTATAGTGGACCCTCCATACTTGCTTCCCTATAGTGGACCCTCCATACTTGCTTCCCTATAGTGGACCCTCCATACTTGCTTCCCTATAGTGGACCCTCCATACTTGCTTCCCTATAGTGGACCCTCCATACTTGCTTCCCTATAGTGGACCCTCCATACTTGCTTCCCTATAGTGGACCCTCCATACTTGCTTCCCTATAGTGGACCCTCCATACTTGCTTCCCTATAGTGGACCCTCCATACTTGCTTCCCTATAGTGGACCCTCCATACTTGCTTCCCTATAGTGGACCCTCCATACTTGCTTCCCTATAGTGGACCCTCCATACTTGCTTCCCTATAGTGGACCCTCCATACTTGCTTCCCTATAGTGGACCCTCCATACTTGCTTCCCTATAGTGGACCCTCCATACTTGCTTCCCTATAGTGGACCCTCCATACTTGCTTCCCTATAGTGGACCCTCCATACTTGCTTCCCTATAGTGGACCCTCCATACTTGCTTCCCTATAGTGGACCCTCCATACTTGCTTCCCTATAGTGGACCCTCCATACTTGCTTCCCTATGGTTGACCCTCCATACTTGCTTCCCTATAGTGGACCCTCCATACTTGCTTCCCTATGGTGGACCCTCCATACTTGCTTCCCTATAGTGGACCCTCCATACTTGCTTCCCTATAGTGGACCCTCCATACTTGCTTCCCTATAGTGGACCCTCCATACTTGCTTCCCTATAGTGGACCCTCCATACTTGCTTCCCTATAGTGGACCCTCCATACTTGCTTCCCTATGGTTGACCCTCCATACTTGCTTCCCTATAGTGGACCCTCCATACTTGCTTCCCTATGGTGGACCCTCCATACTTGCTTCCCTATAGTGGACCCTCCATACTTGCTTCCCTATAGTGGACCCTCCATACTTGCTTCCCTATAGTGGACCCTCCATATAGTGGACCCTCCATACTTGCTTCCCTATAGTGGACCCTCCATACTTGCTTCCCTATAGTGGACCCTCCATACTTGCTTCCCTATAGTGGACCCTCCATACTTGCTTCCCTATAGTGGACCCTCCATACTTGCTTCCCTATAGTGGACCCTCCATACTTGCTTCCCTATAGTGGACCCTCCATACTTGCTTCCCTATAGTGGACCCTCCATACTTGCTTCCCTATAGTGGACCCTCCATACTTGCTTCCCTATAGTGGACCCTCCATACTTGCTTCCCTATAGTGGACCCTCCATACTTGCTTCCCTATAGTGGACCCTCCATACTTGCTTCCCTATAGTGGACCCTCCATACTTGCTTCCCTAGTGGACCCTCCATACTTGCTTCCCTATAGTGGACCCTCCATACTTGCTTCCCTATAGTGGACCCTCCATACTTGCTTCCCTATAGTGGACCCTCCATACTTGCTTCCCTATAGTGGACCCTCCATACTTGCTTCCCTATAGTGGACCCTCCATACTTGCTTCCCTATAGTGGACCCTCCATACTTGCTTCCCTATAGTGGACCCTCCATACTTGCTTCCCTATAGTGGACCCTCCATACTTGCTTCCCTATAGTGGACCCTCCATACTTGCTTCCCTATAGTGGACCCTCCATACTTGCTTCCCTATAGTGGACCCTCCATACTTGCTTCCCTATAGTGGACCCTCCATACTTGCTTCCCTATAGTGGACCCTCCATACTTGCTTCCCTATAGTGGACCCTCCATACTTGCTTCCCTATAGTGGACCCTCCATACCCTATAGTGGACCCTCCATACTTGCTTCCCTATAGTGGACCCTCCATACTTGCTTCCCTATAGTGGACCCTCCATACTTGCTTCCCTATAGTGGACCCTCCATACTTGCTTCCCTATAGTGGACCCTCCATACTTGCTTCCCTATGGTGGACCCTCCATACTTGCTTCCCTATAGTGGACCCTCCATACTTGCTTCCCTATAGTGGACCCTCCATACTTGCTTCCCTATAGTGGACCCTCCATACTTGCTTCCCTATAGTGGACCCTCCATACTTGCTTCCCTATAGTGGACCCTCCATACTTGCTTCCCTATGGTTGACCCTCCATACTTGCTTCCCTATAGTGGACCCTCCATAATTCCTTCATCATGTTGGTTCCACCATATCTGCTTTCCACTGGCGACATCATAATTTCATTACTCTTATAGCGGCCTCACCATATCTTCGATGGTGAGGCCTCACACTATGGTGACCCCAGTATACCTACTACACCATGATGGGCACACCATTCCTACTACACCATGATGGGCATACCATACCTACTACACCATTGTGGGCACACCATACCCACTACACCATTGTGGGTCACCACCATGTTTGACTCACCACTCATTCACTCCCCATCATTGCTGACTCACCATGACTGGTATCCCTCTGCCACAACCCGTTCTCGCACTTGCTTACAGTCAATATTGGCTGATTTAATAAGTGCATATGTAACATACTAATTGATTGTGAATATTTTAGTTTACCTTGAAAAGCTTCATTGAAAACACCGACCTCACCTAACCTTCTTAGTATGTTAAGATAAGCATCTTATTGCTTCTTATTTACAATTATTACTTAACCTATTACGGGTATAGGTTAAGTAATAATTGTAATGGCAGTGGCAACAGCAGTGGATTACATACTGCATCACAAACACTTACTCAGAGGTAGCGAAAATTACTATAACGTGTATATTGATAAATTTATGACGAAAGAGGAACAGAGTGAGCAAACCTCCACGATACAACTCTTGCCATTTGAGTGTAGTTGCACACCCCAGTGCTAACCCACCCTGTGCTAACCAGCTCACACCTGCTTCCCAGGTCACTCCCTCCCCAAATCAGCCCTCCCTGCCACTGCTTGTCTCTCCAACATTTCCCCTGACACATCTGACCCCACTGCATGCAAATCCATCTGCTTCATCCCACTTTCCAAGGATCCCCTCATCACCTCAACCCCCAAAACCCACCCAGCCCTCATCCCCTCAACCCCCAAAACCCGCCCAGCCCTCATCCATTCAACCCCCCAAAACCCACCTAGCCCTCATCCCCCAAAACCCCACTAGCCCTCTTCCCCTAAACCCCCAAAACCCGCTCAGCCCTCACCCCTCCTCATCCCCCTCTCCTTCCATGTGACCCCCATCCTTGCAAGGGTAAGGGGGCGGGGCACATGGACCTCCCCTCGTGGGGGACTGAGGGGACCCCCCTACCTCTTCCTCCATTTCCCTCTTCCCCTCCTTCTGCCCCAATGCCCACACCAACCCCTGAGTGCCCCCTGACTAATACAACCTCCCTCCCATTCTCACTATCCATGTTCCATCTGCCCCTCTTCCCCTCACCTGCTCTATCCTTCTCCCCCCATCCTCTCAACCTCTATCTGACTCCCAACCTTACGCTACCTCCCAACCCCTCTATGCCTATCAGACCCTCCCTAATCATCAGACCCAGTACCTTACCTTACCTTGAGGTTACCTTGAGGTGCTTCCGGGGCTTAGCATCCCCGCGGCCCGGTCGTCGACCAGGCCTCCTGGTTGCTGGATTGATCAACCAGGCTGTTAGACGTGGCTGCTCGCAGCCTGACGTTTGAGTCACAGCCTGGTTGATCAGGTATCCTTATCCTTCTTGTCACAGTTGTATGGCCCAATGCGTCGGTGGACTTGCACCTCATTCCCGGCCATCTGGGTTCTGATATCTCTCAAGATACCCTGTAGCTCCAAATCTTCAATCTCCATCCATCCCTGCCTCGATGGTGCCTTGGCTTCAAGCAATCCATGGATTATGATTGACCTCTTTCTCAGTGCAGGGTCATGCTGGTCACCTCCCCCCCCTGGCTGACCCCCACCCCTCTCACACTCGCTACTCCATCTACTACTATTCCCCCTTCCCCTGCCAAGCTTCCCATATTCCTGCCAAATTCATTTGTAAGCCTAGTTATTTCTTCTTTCCATTCTACCCTGCTCTTCCTGATTTCCTCTTGAATATAATCCATAATCCACAAAGTTTGAGTCTTTGAACCTCGTCCTGTATCTTATTATAAGATCTCACTTTGAATCCCCCTGGATTAGATCATCTATCCAAACATCCCTCTTCTCTACAAATTTCCCAGTCATCTTCTACATAAACCTATCCTCTTCTTCAATTATAATACTGTTGGACCTAAACGCCCTTCCTGACCTAGTCATTGCTAAACTCCAACCTTACCCACAAGGGTTCCAAGTACCTTACCGTCCTGCTAACACAATAGGTGAGTGAATCTCCAAGCGTCTCCCCACGTGGTGTTGGGAGGGTTGCTGCCGGGATGAGGTCACGGTCAGAGGTCGGTGAGGTCTGCTCCACTCTGCACACTGCCACAGTACTTCAACAACTATTTTCAATTACGCTACTTATACTGTTTTTCTTCACTACATTTTGGCTTTAGTCAAAACCAAGTTTTTTCATTCACTTGTACACACTTTTCCACTTCGAAGTCGCCTGATTACCCCTCCCACTCCACTAGTGAACCACGAGATCCTAACCCACGTCCACCCAACACGACGGTCACAACACAAGTGTGTGTGTACTCACCTATTTGTACTTACCTATTTGTGCTTGCAGGATCGAGCATTGGCTCTTGGATCCCGCCTTTCCAGCCATCGGTTATTTACAGCAATGACTCCTGTCCCATTACCCTGTCATACCTAATTTTAAAATTATGAATAGAGATTGTTTCCACAACCTGTTCCCCAACTGCATTCCATTTTTCCACTACTCACACGCTAAAAGAAAACTTCCTAACATCTCTATGACTCATCTGAGTTTCAAGTTTCCACCCATGTCCCCTCGTTCTGTTATTATTACATGTGATCATTTCATCTATTTCCACTTTGTCAATTCCCCTGAGTATTTTATATGTCCCTATCATATCTCCTCTCTCCCTTCTTTTCTCTAGTGTCATATGGTTCAGTTCCATCAGACGCTCTTCATATCCCATCCCTTATAACTCTGGGACAAGCCTCGTCGCAAACCTCTGAACCTTCTCCAGTTTCCTTATGTGTTTCTTCAGGAGGAGGCTCCATGATGGCGCGACATACTCTAAGACTGGTCTCACGTAGGCAGTGCAAAGCGCCCAAAAAGCCTCCTGACTTAGGTTTCTGAATGAAGTTCTAATTTTCGCCAGTGTACAGCACGCTGCTGTCATTATTCTATTTATATGTGCCTCAGGAGTTAGATTAGGAGTTACGTCCACTTCCAGGTCTCTTTCTCGAATCGTTACGGGTAGGAAGTTTCCCTTTATTGTGTACTGTCCCTTAGGTCGCCTATCACCTGATCCTATTTCCAAAACTTAACATTTACTCATGTTGAACTCTAGATATCTTCTAACAATGGGAACCGCTCAGGCTCGGTTGTGAACACTCCATGGAAACTTGCATTCAGTACATCGTAGATTTCCTTGTCAATTTCTGTACATGCCCCTTCTGTTTTCCTCAGTCTTGTCACTTGGTCATTTACCGACATCTTCCTTCTTATATGGCTATGTAGTAATTTAGGTTGCTTTTTCGCTTTGATTGCAATATCATTCTCATAATTTCTTTCCGACACTCGTCATATGTTAATGTAATCGTTCCTAGCTCTGTTACATCTAATCCTGTTGTCCTCTGTCCTTTGTCTTCTTTACTTCCTCCACTCCCTCCTGCTTCTCACTTTTGCTTCCTGACACTGTCTATTAAACCATGGGTTATTATATTCCCTCCTACTTTTTTCCTTTACTGCTGGAATAAACCTCTCTTCAGCCTCCTTGCATTTCCATATGACTTGTTTTATCATACCTTGCACTGTTTTTCCTCTAATTTCTTCCTCCCACTGCACTTCTCCCAGGTAGTCCCTTATCCTTTTGTAGTCCCCTTTTCTGTAATCAAGTCTCCTTTCCCGGACCTCTTGTCCTTTGGTCACAATTTTAAGTTCCATCATGTAGTCAAAGACTACGACACAATGGTCACTGGTTCCTAGTGGTATTTCATGTTCTAAATGCTCGAGGTCTTCTACATTCTGGGTGAAAATGAAGTCTAATAGACTCAGGGAGCCGGTCGGCCAAGCAGACAGCACGCTGGACTTGTAATCCTGTGGCTCCGGGTTCGACCCCGGGCGCCGGCGAGAAACAATGGGAAGAGTTCCTTACACCCTATGCCCCTGTTACCTAGCAGTAAAAAAGGTAACTGGGTGCTATTCAGCTGTCACGGGCTGCTTCCTGGGGGTGGAGGCCTGGTCGCGGACCGGGCCGCGGTGACACTAAAGCCTCGAAATCATCTCAAGATAACCTCAAAAATAGGCTGGGCGTATCCCCTCCTCTTTCCCTAGTGTCTTCCTTCACATGCTGTGGTAACGTCTACCAGCTTCACTCCTCACTTCTCCTCCCCACCATAAGAAATCCTTGTTTCCCAATTTATCTCTCCGCGATTTAGGTCCCCCATGAACAGCAGCTCCGCTCTCATTCTGTGGGCTAGTGTTGCTGCCGTCTGCAGTTCATCTATACATGTCTTGTTGATGTCCTCATACTCCTGCCTGGGTCTTTTACTGTTTGGTGGGGGATTGTAGAGTATCAAGATTACAATCTTCTTCCCATCCACTGTCAGAGTTCCATGCATGGAGCATGTGCTTTCATTGGTACTCGGATTTTTCAGCTCAGCAAACCTCCATTTCCACTTATTAGGAGTGCCACTCCCCCTTCCTGTCTCTGTGTCCTTTCTTTTCTTATTACCTGGTACCCCTCTGGAAAGATTGCATCCAAGATCATGTGTGTGTGTACTTACCTAGTTGTACTTACCTAGTTATGCTTCCAGGGGTTGAGCTCTGGCTCTTTGGTCCCGCTTCTCAATTGTCAATCAACTAATGTACAGGTTCCTGAGCCGACTTGGCTGTATCATATCTACACTTGAAGCTGTGTATTGAATCAGCCTCCACCGCATCACTTCCTAATGCATTCCATTTGTCTACTACTCTAACACTTAAAAAAATCTTTCTAACGTCTTTATGGCTCATTTGGGCACTCAATTTCCACCTGTGTCCCCTAGTGCGTGTGCCCCTTGTGGTAAATAGCCTGTCAATATCTATCCTATCAATCCCTCTGAGAATCTTGTATGTGGTGATCATGTCCCCTCTAACTCTTCTGTCTCCCAGTGACGTGAGGTTTAATTCCCGTAGTCTCTCCTCGTAGCTCGTACCCCTCAGTTCAGGTTCTAGTCTGGTGGCAAACCTTTGAACCTTTTCCAATTCAGTCCTATGCTTGACTATATGCGGACTCCATGGTGGAGCCGCATACTCCAGGATTGGTCTGACATATGTGGTATACAAAGTTCTGAAAGATTCCTTACATAGATTTCTAAAAGCCGTTCTTATGTTAGCCAACCTGGCATGTGCCGCTCATGTTATCCTCTTGATATGAGCTTCAGGGGACAGATCTAGCGTGATATCAACCCCCAGGTCTTTCTCTCTCTCAGACTCTTGAAGGATTTCATCTCCCAAATGACACCTTGTATCTGGTCTCCTCCTCCCTAAACCGATCTTTATTACATTGCATTTGCTTGGGTTAAACTCTAACAACCATATGATCGACCATTCGTGCAGCTTGTCCAGGTCTTCTTGAAGCCTCAAGCTGTCCTCCTCTGTCTTAATCCATCTCATAATTTTGGCGTCGTCAGCAAACATTGAGAGGAATGAGTCTATGCCCTCTGGGAGATCATTTACGTATATCAGAAACAGGATAGGTCAGAGTACAGAGCCCTGTGGGACTCCACTGGTGACTTCACGCCAATCTGAGGTCTCACCTCTCACTGTAACTCTCTGCTTCCTATCGCTTAGGTGCTCCCTTATCCACTGGAGCGCCGTACAAGTTTCTCCTGCCTGTTTCTCCAGTTTATGCATTAGTCTTTAATGGGGTACTGTGTCAAAGGCTTTCCGACAATAAAAAAAAAATGCAGTCCACCCACCCTTCTCTTTCTTGCTTAATCTTTGTCACCTTATCGTAGAATTCTATTAAGCCTGTAAGGCAAGATTTACCCTCCCTGAACCCATGTTGATGGTTTGTCACGAAGTCCCTTCTCTCCAGATGTGTTACTAGGTGTTTTTTGACGATCTTCTCCATCACCTTGCATGGTATACAAGTTAAGGACACTGGCCTGTAGTTCAGTGCCTCTTGTCTGTCACCCTTTTTGTATATTGGTACTACATTAGCAGTCTTCCATATTTCTGGTAGGTCTCCCGTCTCCAGTGACTTACTATATACTATGGAGTGTGGCAAGCAGAGACCTCCTACACACTCTTTCAATACTCATGGTGAGATTCCATCCGGGCCAACAGCCTTTCTCACGTCCAGATCCAACAGGCGCCTCTTGACCTCATCTCTAGTAATTTCGAACCCTTCCAAGGACGCCTGGTTTCTGCCACCTCTCCTAGTGCAGTGACCTCTCCTCGTTCTATTGTGAAAAGCTCCTGGAACCTCTTGTTGAATTCCTCACACACCTCTTTGTCATTCTCTGTGTACCTGTCCTCACCCTTTCTAAGTTTCATCACCAGTTCCTTCACGTTTGTTTTCCTCCTGATGTGACTGTGTAGTAGCTTTGGGTCGGTCTAGGCTTTTTTAGCTATATCATTTTCATACTTTTTCTCAGTTTCTCTTCTCACACTAACATAATCGTTCCTGGTTCTCTGGTATCTCTCTCTACTGTCTGGTGTTCTGTTATTTCGGAAGTTCCTCCAACGCCCTTTTGTTCAGTTCCTTTGCTTTCATACATGCCCTATTAAACCATGGATTCTTATTTTGCTTCTAGTTTTTTCCTGTTGGGCCGGGATAAACCTGTTTAATGCCTCCTGACACTTTTGTGTGACATAATCCATCATGTCTTGTACGGACTTAGTTGTGAGTTCTGTGTCCCATGGGATATTCCCTAGGAATTTTCCCATCTGCACATAATTTCCCTTTCAGTACGCGAGCCCTTTGTTTCCCAGTTCTTTGTTTGGGGAGATAATTCCTAGCTCCACCAGGTACTCAAAGATCAATACACTGTGATCATTCATTCCCAAGGGGGCTACCAACCTAACTACTCTTATATCCGACTCATTTAGGGTAAATGTCAGATCAAGCATAGCTGGTTCATCCTCTCCTCTCATTCTTGTCGGTCTCTTGACGTGTTGGCTTAGAAAGTTTTTTGTTGCTACGGCCAGCAGCTTAGCTCTCCATGTGTCTGGTCCTCCATGTTGGTCTTTGTTCTCGCAATCTATCTTAGTTGAATTTCCCGTGGTTGAAGTCTTCCATGATTAGTAGTCTGGATCCGTTCCTACTAGCTACAGAAGCTGCTCTCTCTATTATATTGATGGTGGCCATGTTGTTTCTTTCATATTCCTGTCTGGGTCTTCTGTCATTTGGTGGGAGGGTTATATATGACTACTATTACAATTTTTTGTCCACAAATTGCTATGGTACCTGTTATGTAGTCACTGAAATCTTCACAGCCCTGAACAACCATCTCTTCAAAGCTCCAGCCTTTTCTTATCAGCAACGCTACACCACTTCCTCCTCTTCCTTCTCTCTCCTTCCTCACTACATAGTAGTCCTGTGGAAATACTGCATTTGTTATGGTTTTCGTTAGCTTTGTTTCTGTGAGTGCTGTTATGTCTGGGTTTTCTTCTAGTGGCCATTCTCCAAGTTCACTTGTTTTATTCGTAATATTTACTCTTTATGCTTTATTCGCGCGTGCGTGTGTGCGCGCGTGTGTGTATGTGTGTATGTGTGTGTGTACTCACCTAATTGTACTCACATAATTGTGCTTGCAGGGGTTGAGCTCTGGCTCTTTGGTCCCACCTCTCAACCGTCAATTAACAGGTGTACAGGTTCCTGAGCCTATTGGGATCAATCATATCTACACTTGAAACTGTGTATGGAGTCAGCCTCCACCACATCACTACCTAATGCATTCCATTTGTCAACCACTCTTGATACTAAAAAAGTTCTTTCTAATATCTCTGTCGCTCATTTGGGCACTCAGTTTCCACCTGTGACCCTCAGTGCGTGTGCCCCTTGTGTTACATAGCCTGTCTTTATCTACCCTGTCAATTCCTTTGAGAATCTTGAATGTGTTGATCATGTCCCCCCTAACTCTTATGTCTTCCAGCGAACTGAGTGTGTACTCACCTATTTGTGCTTGCGGGGGTTGGGCTTTGGCTCTTTGGTCCCGCCTCTCAACTATCAATCAACTGGTGTACAGGTTCCTGAGCCTACTGGGCTCTATCATATCTACATTGAAACTGTGTATGGAGTCAGCCTCCACCACATCACTGCCTAATGTATTCCATCCGTTAACTACTCTGACACTGAAAACGTTCCTTCTACTGCCCCTGTGGCTCATGTGGGTACTCAGTTTCCACCTGTGTCCCCTTGTTCGCGTACCACCATTGTTGAATAGTTTATCAGAACTTAGTGTGAGTGTGTGTGTGTGTTTATGATAAATGGTGATTGATTAACAGTTGAGAGGTGGGCCCAAAGAGCCGGAGTTCAACTCCAAGAAGCACAACTAAGTGGGTACTTGAACAAACACTCTCGCACACTTCACACCATAAACTGCTCATCATAGCACATGTTGCACGCTGAAAGTATCGACATTGTAAAGCTGGCTAATTAGAGAGGATTAAGTGTGCTGACGCCCACAGCGCCACTGTCAGCCGTGTGTGGTGTGTCTGTCTGTGATGTGAAGGCCGCTAAGCCTCCCGGGAATAATCCTTCATGGTATTAGCGAGGATTTAGGGTGATATTAATCATTTATTTATAATGAATGTGACAGATCCACAAGAGAGGGAATTATGGGATTATAGAAGGCGAGTGATATGGTTATTGCTTGTGAAATTGGTTACAATATTTTATGAGAACTTTTTTTTTACAAAATTAATTATTTATTTTAGGCTTGAGTTTAGTTAAGAACTTAGTGAGATTTTTTTTAGTATGTATTTCTTTAACTTTGATTTAGGCTATTGTGATAATATTCATTTTGTTGTGGGTTAAAATTTAAATTAAATCTACTGAAACGTTCGTGATAGTCTTGGTGAGTCACGTGCCGGTGTGTGTGTGGTCCAGCCTGGCCACGGTCATGTCACACTCCTCCACCGTCCGTGGCGGTGTGTGTGTGGTCCAGCCTGGCCACGGTCATGTCACACTCCTCCACCGTCCGTGGCGGTATGTGTGTGGTCCAGCCTGGCCACGGTCATGTCACACTCCTCCACCGTCCGTGGCGGTGTGTGTGTGGTCCAGCCTGGACACGGTCATGTCACACTCCTCCACCGTCCGTGCCGGTGTGTGTCTGGTCCAGCCTGGCCACGGTCATGTCACACTCCTCCACCGTCCGTGGCGGTGTGTCTGGTCCAGCCTGGCCACGGTCATGTCACACTCCTCCACCGTCCGTGGCGGTGTGTGTGTGGTCCAGCCTGGCCACGGTCATGTCACACTCCTCCACCGTCCGTGGCGGTGTGTGTGTGGTCCAGCCTGGCCACGGTCATGTCACACTCCTCCACCGTCCGTGGCGGTGTGTGTCTGGTCCAGCCTGGCCACGGTCATGTCACACTCTTCCACCGTCCGTGGCGGTGTGTCTGGTCCAGCCTGGCCACGGTCATGTCACACTCCTCCACCGTCCGGGGCGGTGTGTCTGGTCCAGCCTGGCCACGGTCATGTCTCACTCCTCCACCGTCCGTGGCGGTGTGTGTGTCTGGTCCAGCCTGGCCACGGTCATGTCTCACTCCTCCACCGTCCGTACATAGTGTAAATATTTTATACAATTTCTTTATATATAAGGATGATGAAGCTTACTTTGATTCGTTATTATATAAACCATGTTGTGATTCGCAGACACTGTCTTATACGGTAATAATAAGCTTGGGAGGCTGTGAACTGATTGTGACCATTTATAATAGACCAAGAAAAAGCCTTAGCGTCCTTATCAGAAGGCAGCAAGATGGCGGTGCGATCTGGCCAACCGAAAGTCACAGACTGGACAAAAGGAGAAATACCGAGTCAGCGTGACTCGGTTCTGTGGCCCCGGGAGCTCATTCAGCGAATTTCTGGCGGCCATCAGTACTCAGTGCGGATACAACTGATTGATAGAGATTAAGCCACCCAAGAGGGGACATGGGTATAAATAGCCCGTAATGATAGAACTCAAACAATGCTTCTTATATTGTGTGGAAAATGGTTAGGTTCTGGTCCCTGCAGTCTCTGAGAGACTCTGAGACACTCGTCCACAACCACTCTCAACGACAAGCTGGGAACAAAATTGTTTCAGCAAATACAATTTTTTATTATGAGACAAATATTTTGTGCCAGGAGGAGTAATATGACCTGTTAGCTACATGCTAACATGGATCATCTGCAAGTAGGCTCCACTTGCTCGGCAGGTCGGATGTGTGCGTTCCACACCTGTATCGAGGGTTAGGGTTGTTGTTGTTGTTGCGAACTCGTTGGAACCAGTGGCTGGGGGCGTTAGTAGATAATGGTGTGGGAATTGATATGGAGGAAGGAGGTAATAAAAATGTGTTTGTGGGAGGAAGAAATTGGCAAAATGATTAGGGAAAGAGAAGGGCCTCATAATAACAATACACTTAGGGTATATTACACTAACAGTAGAAGTCTAAGAAACAAAATAAACGAATTAAATGTTCTTGCCTCTACAGACAAAAATAGATATTATTGCACTTTCCGAAACGTGGATGAATGTAGAAAATAGAGAACTATTAGCTGAATCACCAAGACTGTAATATTTTGTTAAATTATCTGCATGTCTCTTGCAAATTGTCTATTCAGTATACTTAAGTCATAAAAGTATTTGTGTGTATGTCTGATTCCATACTACTTGTGTAAAGGAGGAATTGTATATGTTTATCTCTAAGAATGTTCGGCATTATGTTTATTGTTTGTGATGTGTGTCTGTATATGTATGAACACTGTGAGAGTTTGGTGACTTGATTAGGTGGGAATAAATTAAATTGGTATAAGGAATTGAGCTCAGAAAATTTCTACGAATTTTCTTTATTCTTTAACCTTTATTCCTGTCTTGATATTCAATTAGGTCGCCAGAGGAAGGACTTGCTTAGCTAACACACCAGTGTAGTAAGCAGCTCATTCCTCACTTTGGGACCATGTATGAACAATTGACTAGGCGCGAGCAAACGCCGCCTAGTCATCTTGATGCATCTTGATGCTTCTATATTATACTCCAATATAGAAGCATCAAGAAATATGGACCAATAGGCTTTCTACAATCACTTCCATTTCAATACCCATTGTTTCGTGTTCTGTCTTGCGTTGATGAAATTAATACTCTATTAATGCCACCTCTTGTTCTGTCTTGTGTTGATGAAATTAATACCCTATTAATGCCACCTCACCCCATCCACCTCACTCAAATGTAGATATAAACGAAATCAGAGATGCGTAAGTTCTATTCAGTTGTGTATTTGTAAACTAAAGTCTTTGAAAATGTAATAAGTTTTACGAAACGCGCTCGTGTCGCGTCAGACTAGAAATAAAAATGAATTTTGGAGAATTGATTTTTGAATTACCTCCAACGGTGAAAAGAAATGTACGAAAGATTGAGAAAATTCGTGTTAGAATTATTAATCTTACTTTTTCGGTCATATTTAATAATATATATATATATATATATATATATATATATATATATATATATATATATATATATATATATATATATATATATATATATATATATATATATATATATATATATATATATATATATATATATATATATATATATATATATATATATATATATATATATATATATATATATATATATATAGAAGGGAGTACCACCTCTAGCTGGAAGAAGGGGGACCCATAGCCTCGGAGGAAACCACGCATAACGCATTAGAGGGAATGTTTAGATCCCCTCCAATACAGTTTCTGTGTGCTTTTCTCCTACCACCCCCTTCCTTTTTTATTTTTTGTGCTTTATTATGCATTTGATGGTTACAAGATATACATGGGTTGATACAAAATAATAATGCAAAAAGGTGCTTAAAGGTTATGGATCTCTTGAAAAACACAACAATGGGAAACATTGATGAATGTCACAGACGGGTTCGATCATTGTTGCAAGTCAAACACTTCTACGAATTCCTCTGAAGTTGGACTAGTGCCCAAGACGCAACAGGCATTTCCCCTCTGAATCGCAACACTGAGGCGCTGGAACAAGAAACTTTTTGCTCTCTGGTCTTTTGTAGCGCTGATCAATTTGTCCCCCAATTCCTTCAGGAACTTCAATGCACATTTTCCCCACGAACCGAGGGTCTCCGAGCCGATCGGAACAAAGCTGTAGCAGTGTGCTAGACCTCTGTATTTAATAATTTTCTGCGATTCCCTGAAAGAAGCAGCACCACCGCTTTCACGTGTGCTGTAGTGGAGGTAGGTACTGGCCAGTGTGGCAGCGCACGTGTAGTCCCATACCACTTGCTTACCATCCTTCCAAGGTAGCAAGGTGACCCCATCAGGGCGCTTCTGAGGGTCGTTAGGTCTGGATAAGTGTGGTTCTCTTTGTGCCGGGCAGCGGGCTGTGGCGAGGCTCCTCTTGATGATGTGGTTGACTTCTTCATGTCTTACGATTTTACCCTGTGATTTACGACATACCAGACCATGACGACCATATTGGTCTGCCATCGCAGTTCCGCAGATGCACCTATGTTCGGTGAGGATCGGGGCGGCAAGGCGAAGGGCAACTCCAATGCGGAGAGCGTCATGACTGAGGCGAGTTCCCAGGGCTGCATTGGGCACAGCAAATAAAAAATCCCCGGCGTGGGGTGCTGTTACCGCTAGGAGGCGGGCTTTGTTTTCAGCATCAGCGTTGTCAATCATTGCTGTGACAGTCTTTTCCATTATGGGGCTATCCCAGTGGGCCTGCTTGTGGTCTTTTGGGACTTGTGGTCGGGGTTGAGGGTGTGCAATGGTGTCCCATTGTCTGCCTGCTTCGATGAACGTTTGATCATGAGTTCCCGCTGTCTCTCTCATACGCTCTGGTAGGATCTGCCCTACCAATTCGTTGGCTGCTGTACATGAGGATAAGAATGCTGGAAGTGCTACCTCAGTTGCCTTTCGTATGCCTATCCCTCCAAATCTCACTGGAAGTGTTGCTTGGTCCCACTGACTGTCATCTAAATCTAGGTTGAGCGCCTTCCTGAATATTGACCTGAGGAGCTCATCATATTGATGTAGAAGTGGGTTGCTAAAAGTTGGTGCACACCTTAAGAAGTATGTTAGCCTGGGCAAGGTAAGGCACTTTGTGAGAAGGTAGAGGGCATCGTGGGAGTCCAAGTCCCCAATTCTCTCTTCCATCCTCTTTAGGTCTCTAAACCTTTCGTCAAGGACTGCAGCAATGGCATTGTGGCCCAGAGGTGCTCCGAGTAGTGTGCTGTCGGTAGGTTTAACGACTGAGGCTTCTGGTAGAACTGATTTCACTGCTCTAATGATTACTTCACTAGATGCAATAATTTCGCACTTGGAGGGGTTAAGAACGAGACCCATGGACTCCCCCCGTGCCTTCACCAGCTGTAGGTCTTCTAGCAGGGAATCTTGAGTGCCATCATCCAGGAACCAGATGTTGAGCTCGCTGGACAGTCTGGTTGTAATTTCTCGAACCGCTATGCAAAAGAGGAACGGTGCAAGTGGGTCACCCTGTTGAATTCCCTCTGCTGAGGTGACTTCATGTTTGCCAAACAGGAGGGTTGAGTCTTTGCTGTAGCCTGCTGACACAAACGGGAGAATGCTTGGGCAATGTTCCTGGACTGCAGTGAGGATTGCTTCCCTTTTGACCGAGTTGAAAGCGTTTTTAAAATCTAATTTTACTACTGCCTGGTCTTCAGTAAGAGAGCTAATGTAGGCTCGTGCAGCATGAGCCGCTGCTTCACAGCCTTGGGGGACTCCAAACCCCAGCTGGTTGGGTTGCGGCATGGTGGCTGCTTCCGTTCGGATACTTCTGACAGCAGCCCTTGCAACTAGGCGGCGAAGGGTATTACCAACGGCAATGGGTCTGATCCCTCCCCCCTTCTTTTTAAGGGCACATAGGGAAGCACCAAAGAAGAATGGTTTGATTTCATCAGGGATTAACCCGGCGAGGCAGTTGTTGACAAACGTTGTGATTTCTGTCAGGAGCGCTTCTGCAGCTGGGCCAAGAACAGGGTTCACCATTTCCTTCACATGTTGAGGTCTTACCCATGTGTAGCCTCCTGAGGAGCCCGGGGAAATGAAACGATAGCTTTATAAACCTCTGACTCCCGGAGGACGAGAGGTTCCTGGTTAGGGGCGAGCCTGACCTGTGGGGGAGGTTCGCCTACGGCCCTGAGGGGGTGTTTTTCTCTCAGTGCTTGGGCTGTGGTTTCATCCCTGGGCAAAATTTTGTCCTCACTTGTGATCAACCTGAGTGCCCCGACTGTATTGCCCTCTTCAATTTTCTTGCTGACTTGGGTACCTAATTTTCTGTTGTCGCTGATTGTCGTACTTGGTCTGCCTCGGCGGTGTTTGGTGTGCTTGGGGAGGCGGACTAGGTTGTCAGCCCTAGGAAAATCCCTAATTGCTTTATTGACGGATGAGGCCAGTGTCTTGCCTCCTCTGTCTGGTACACCTAAGCATGCATTGCCAAAAAGTAACAGATTGTGCCAGGCTTTGATGGTATCAGGTGCATCAAGGTTATTTGACCCTCTGTTGACTTTTGCGATGAGGTCCGTGTATTTCCCTGCAGCAAATGGGCGAGAGGCCTTTGAGATGTGGGTGAGTGTCCTGGTTGACGTTGCTTTAATTGCCTCTAGCAGGTCGTCTGTTGCAATGTAATCTGTTGCGATTTGTACTGGTGCAACAGGCTAGTGAGTGCTGCCTCCTCCCACGGGAGGCCTCCCTGACCCAGGACAGTCACCATGCTGGCGTATGACTCTGGAGACAGAGTTGATGCTGACGTTGCTCCCACAACCACTGCATGTGCCTCTCCTTTGATTGGCTTCGGGAGGGGTGAGCTGGCTGGTAGCGGCCTCTTCTGCCATCCCCTTAGGTAAAGTGAATGTCACCTTGCACTGGAGTATTTGTCTCTCCCTCCTGGCTGGGATATGCTCCTGGCTCCCTCCCTATATATATATATATATATATATAGCAGCAGCTATATATATATATATATATGTCGTACCTAGTAGCCAGAAAGCACTTTTCGGCCTACTATGCAAGGCCCGATTTGCCTAATAAGACAAATTTTGCTGAATTAATATATTTTCTCTAATTTTTTTCTTATGAAATAATAAAGCTACCCATTTCATTATGTATGAGGTAAAAAAAAAATTATTGGAGTTAAAATTAACGTAGATATATGACCGAACCTAACCAACCCTACCTAACCTAACCTAACCTATCTTTATAGGTTAGGTTAGGTTATGAAGCCGAAAAAGTGAGGTTAGGTTAGGTTAGGTAGGTTAGGTAGTCGAAAAACAATTAATTCATGAAAACTTGGCTTATTAGGCAAATTTGGCCTTGCATAGTTGGCCAAGAAGTGCGTTCTGGCTACTAGGTACGACATATATATATATATATATATATATATATATATATATATATATATATATATATATATATATATATATATATATATATATATATATATATATATATATATATACAAATACATATATGCAGACATAAAAATGTCGTCAACATGCCTGCAGTATATGGCAGGTATGTTGACGACATTTTTACACAAGGTACCTAATGTCAGACATCTGCAGGAGCTGAAGGAGGCATTTGAGCAGAATTCTGTGTTGCGTTGCACTTACGAGATGGAGAAGGATGGGAAGCTGCCCTTTCTAGATGTAACAGTCATGGAAAAGAGCGGAGGTTTCCACACTACAGTCTACACTAAGGAAACAAACATAGGAATGTGCCTAAATGCCAACAGCGACTGCCCGGACAGGTACAAGACGAGTGTTGTCAACGCTTATGTCGACCGTGCCCTCAGCCACAGCTCAGAATGGAAGCAAGTCGACGAAGAACTCTGTAGGGTAAGGCAGGTCCTAGTGAACAACGGCTTCTCCAATGGTTTCGTGGAAGACATCATAAGAAGGAAAGTGAAACGCCATGCAACCTCTGAAGAGACAACTAACACAACACCTATACCCCCTATTAGACTATTTTACAGGAACTTCTTTTCCACAGCTCATAAAACGGAGGAAAGGGTCCTGAAAGATATTGTCAGTAGAAACATTATCCCTACAGACAAAAATCAGAAGATACAACTGACGATTTACTATAAAACCAGAAAACCGGCCAGCCTACTCATGACTAAACTAAAGTCTTTGAAAATGTAATAAGTTTTACGAAACGCGCTCAAGTGTCGCGTCAGACTAGAAATAAAAATGAATTTTGGAGAATTGATCTTTGAATTACCATCAACAGTAAAAAGAAACGTAAGAAAGATAGAGAAAATTTGTGTTAGAATTATTAATCTTACTTTTTTCGGTCATATTTAACAATATATGTCTACAGGAAAGACTGCTACCAAAATATACTAATATATATATATATATATATATATATATATATATATATATATATATATATATATATATATATATATATATATATATATATATATATATATATATATATATATATATATATATATATATATATATATATATATATATATATATATATATATATATATATATATATATATATAACTGAAAACTCACACCCCAGAAGTGACTCGAACCCATACTCCCACAACTGGTATGTACAGGGACGCCTTAATCCGCTTGACCATCACGACCGGACATAAGGAAGTGATAGCCGAGGCTATATGAACCACTTCCCCGCCGGCACTCGGATGGTAATCTTGGGCATAGCATTTTATCAAATCACCTCATTCTTTGGGGCACACGTGAGGAACACAAATGCAAACAAGCCTGAATGGTCCCCAGGACTATATACAACTGAAAACTCACACCCCAGAAGTGACTCGAACCCATACTCCCACAACTGGTATGTACAGGGACGCCTTAATCCGCTTGACCATCACGACCGGACATAAGGAAGTGATAGCCGAGGCTATATGAACCACTTCCCCGCCGGCACTCGGATGGTAATCTTGTTTTCAGTTGTATATAGTCCTGGGGACCATTCAGGCTTGTTTGCATTTGTGTTCCTCACGTGTGCCCCAAAGAATGAGGTGATTTGATAAAATGCTATGCCCAAGATTACCATCCGAGTGCCGGCGGGGAAGTGGTTCATATAGCCTCGGCTATCACTTCCTTATGTCCGGTCGTGATGGTCAAGCGGATTAAGGCGTCCCTGTACATACCAGTTGTGGGAGTATGGGTTCGAGTCACTTCTGGGGTGTGAGTTTTCAGTTGTATATAGTCCTGGGGACCATTCAGGCTTGTTTGCATTTGTGTTCCTCACGTGTGCCCCAAAGAATGAGGTGATTTGATAAAATGCTATGCCCAAGATTACCATCCGAGTGCCGGCGGGGAAGTGGTTCATATAGCCTCGGCTATCACTTCCTTATGTCCGGTCGTGATGGTCAAGCGGATTAAGGCGTCCCTGTACATACCAGTTGTGGGAGTATGGGTTCGAGTCACTTCTGGGGTGTGAGTTTTCAGTTGTATATAGTCCTGGGGACCATTCAGGCTTGTTTGCATTTGTGTTCCTCACGTGTGCCCCAAAGAATGAGGTGATTTGATAAAATGCTATGCCCAAGATTACCATCCGAGTGCCGGCGGGGAAGTGGTTCATATAGCCTCGGCTATCACTTCCTTATGTCCGGTCGTGATGGTCAAGCGGATTAAGGCGTCCCTGTACATACCAGTTGTGGGAGTATGGGTTCGAGTCACTTCTGGGGTGTGAGTTTTCAGTTGTATATAGTCCTGGGGACCATTCAGGCTTGTTTGCATTTGTGTTCCTCACGTGTGCCCCAAAGAATGAGGTGATTTGATAAAATGCTATGCCCAAGATTACCATCCGAGTGCCGGCGGGGAAGTGGTTCATATAGCCTCGGCTATCACTTCCTTATGTCCGGTCGTGATGGTCAAGCGGATTAAGGCGTCCCTGTACATACCAGTTGTGGGAGTATGGGTTCGAGTCACTTCTGGGGTGTGAGTTTTCAGTTGTATATAGTCCTGGGGACCATTCAGGCTTGTTTGCATATATATATATATAATTACCTATGTATTGTGCTTGTATGTTTGCTGTATCAGATGGGCCATTGGGCTACATCAGATGGGCCAATTGGCTGCATCTGATGGGCCAATGGGCCGTCTGCGTTGTCCAAGTATTGTACCTCACCTCACTACTCTCTCCTGCCTATTTATACCCATCACTCGATCTGTAAAATCACTCCTTCTGAAGATGTATTAATATAGGAAAGTACTTAAGGAAATTCCTGTTTCATTTTTCCTCCGTGGTCTGACATTGTCACATTTTTAATCACGTGTTTATTTCCGTGATATACACACACACACACATATATATATATATATATATATATATATATATATATATATATATATATATATATATATATATATATATATATATATATATATATATATATATATATATATATATATATATATATATATATATATATATATATATATTATATATATGTTTCATTGAATATGACCGCATATTCTGTATTTATTATTTTCTGGTTTAGGGCTTCTATCCCTCTAACTATTTTCTTAGCATCAGGGCTTAATTGAAATAGGAGTTCTCCAAAACTCATTTTCGTACTTTTAAGGTGAAGAAAAGAAGTGATTTACACTTATTTGTATAATTTGCACGACGTTTCGAACCTCCATGGTTCATTCTCAAGTGAACAGATCTTACAATACTAGTTGATTTTATACCCGCATTAGGTCAGGTGATAATACAATGAAGGTGAAAACATGGGGGGATACATAAGGGATAAATATAGGGGCTGCAGAAGGCTTATTGGCCCATACGAGGCATCTCCTATCTAAACACAAAGATTAATCCAGTGTAATTGGCCTGTTATGTTGGACATTGTCTTCTGTGTTGGCATCAATATGTTCTTGTCTTGTCCTTACTAAGGACAAGACAAGAACAAGACGGAACAACTCTTTATGTTCTCTGAAGATCTTGACGAGAGGTGCACTATGATTATCCTGAAAGTATTTAAGAACATAAGAACATAAGAACAAAGGTAACTGCAGAAGGCCTATTGGCCCATACGAGGCAGCTCCTATTCTATAACCACCCAATCCCACTCATATACTTGTCCAACCCGTGCTTGAAACAATCGAGGGACCCCACCTCCACAATGTTACGTGGCAATTGGTTCCACAAATCAACAACCCTGTTACTGAACCAGTATTTACCCAAGTCTTTCCTAAATCTGAACTTATCCAATTTATATCCATTGTTTCGTGTTCTGTCCTGTGTTGATACTTTTAATACCCTATTAATATCCCCCCGGTTATGTCCATTCATCCACTTGTAAACCTCTATCATGTCACCCCTAACTCTTCGCCTTTCCAGTGAATGCAACTTAAGCTTTGTTAATCTTTCTTCATATGAAAGATTTCTAATTTGGGGAATTAACTTAGTCATCCTACGCTGGACACGTTCAAGTGAATTTATATCCATTCTATAATATGGCGACCAAAACTGAACTGCATAATCTAAATGGGGCCTAACTAGAGCAAGATATAGCTTGAGAACCACACCAGGTGTCTTGTTAC
This sequence comes from Procambarus clarkii, assembly GCF_020424385.1. NCBI lineage: Eukaryota > Metazoa > Arthropoda > Malacostraca > Decapoda > Cambaridae > Procambarus > Procambarus clarkii. Next base: position 22,597 of record NW_025553637.1, read on the forward strand.
TAACGCTGCGATTAATAAATCCAAGTGTCCGATTTGCCTTATTACGAACATTTATGCATTGATCCTTTTGTTTTAAATTCTTACTAATCATAACTCCCAGATCCCTTTCGCAATCCGACTTCGCAATCACAACACCATCTAGCTCGTATCTTGTAACTCTATCATCATTACCTAACCTCAGAACTTTACATTTATCAGCATTAAACTGCATCTGCCAATCCTTTGACCATTTCAAAACCCTATCTAGATCAACTTGAAGTGATAGTGAGTCCTCCTCCGAATTAATTTCCCTACCGATTTTCGTATCATCGGCAAATTTGCAAATGTTGCTACTCAAACCTGAATCTAAATCATTTATATATATTATAAACAACAGAGGTCCCAGGACAGAGCCTTGAGGCACTCCACTTACAACATTTTCCCACTCTGACTTGATTCCATTTATACTAACTCTCTGTTTCTCTCTGATTTGGGAAGATCATTAAGGATTTCGGAATTAGAAAGCGCTGACTCCTTGTCAGTGCTTTCGGGAGGAGAAGCTGGGAAGGTCTCACTGTGGATGTAGGGTTCTGTGAAGGTGGAATAGTTAATTAGGACAGTGGGAGGAGTACCATTATATTGCTTCAGGAGGTTGACGTGGCACAGCTGGGTCTTCCGCCGCCTATCTGGAGTCTCTATTACGTAGTTGTTATTATTCCTGCACTCTTTGACGCAGTAGGGTCCTGAAAACCTGTTTTGTAAAGGTGAACCTGGGATAGGGAAATAGGCAAGGACGAAGTCTCCCGGCTTGAATTTTCTTACTTTGCTGGTCTGGTCGTAATGAGTCTTCATTCTCACCTGGGCTTTCAATAGATTATCATGGGCAAAACGGTGGACTCTCTCTAGAATGTGTTGAAGGTTTTGAAGAAACTGGGGCACATTCTGATGCTCACTGAAGGTGGCATCTCGGAGAGAGTCTTTGAAAGCCTTAAGGGGAGTACGGCACTTACGGCCGTAGAGCATCTCATAAGGAGATACTCCTAGGGACTCATTGGGGAGACTTCTGAAAATACACATTATAAGGTCAATCTGCTTATCCCAATCCTTCGAGGTTTCACTACAAAACTTTTTCAAGAGTGCTTTGATGGTCTGATGACTACGTTCAAGAGAACCCTGTGAAGCAGGATGATAGGGGCTGGACAATACCTGTTTGATGTTGAACTCCTCCAGTGTCCTTTTGAAGAGATCACTGGTGAAGTTGGTACCACAGTCACTTTGAATCTCCCTGGGAAATCCGTATTGAGTGAAGATCTTCAATAGATGTTTTATAACCGTAGCAGCCGTGATGTTCTTCACTGGAACTGCTATGGGAAATCTGGTGGTAGGACACAGGATGGTTAGGATGTAGGCGTTACCCGAACTGGTCCGAGGTAAAGGACCAACACAGTCTATTATGAGTCTGTGGAAAGGTTCCGCAGGCACCTGTATGGGAATCAGTGGCGCTCTGGGAATGGAGATGTTCGGTTTGCCTGCCATCTGACATGTATGACACTGTTTTACGTACTGTTTGACGTTATTTACCATACCTGGCCAGTAGTAGTCTTGACGAATTCCATGGTAAGTCTTGTTGAAGCCGTAGTGGGAGAATGCTCCGTGGGCCAGGTGTAGAATAGTGGGCCGCAGGCTGGTAGGAATCACAAGTTGTTCGATGTTGGCCCAATCGTCCTCCTCCTTCAGTTTACTGGGTCTATATCTGCGGTAGAGTAAGTCGTTCTCTAGGAAGAACCCAGGAATACTGTCGGGTTGAGTCTCAGCCTGGAAAAACAATGGTGTTAAAGTAAGATCTTCCCTCTGCAACTTACGGAACTCCAACTTGGTCAGATGCGGGGGAGTTTCTGAGGGTCTTGAGGGACAGCGGTAGCAGTAGAGTCAGCTGGCTGTGGACGTGCGGCTTGTGCACGGGTTGTCACGAGAACCGGAGGAGAAACTTCATCACTCTCTTGAACCTCTGCTGGAACATACTCTAGAATAGGGTTTATTGGCACAGAGTTACACACCTGGGGTTTGTCCATGACGATGAGGTTGGTCGGTTGCAGGTCTTCTGCCAAGTCGTTGCCTAGGAGAAGTTGCACTCCAGGCATGGGAAAAGGCTTTTCCCTGACGGCGACTTGGACTTCCCCGTTCACGTAGGGACAATCCAGGTGGACTCTGGCGAGAGGGTATGGAGTGGTAGCAGTGAGGTCAGTTTCTCCGGTGTAGGTGATGTTGGGCACAGCCGACTTCAAGATGATCGATTGTAGAGCCGCTGTGTCCCTCAAGATCTTCAATTTGAGACGTCCCTCCGGATTTGAACCGTTGGCAGAGACAGTTCCAGTATACAGGTGGTTACTGAAAAGAGAAAGATCATTAACCTCAACACCAACATTCATCACAGGCTTACCGGACTTAGGAGGAGTGGGTTTGGGTCTTTGTTGGTCAGTGATTCCCTTGTATTGAGACTTACCACACTTGTCTATGGTATGTCCATAGAGTCTACAATACTTGCAGTACAGTTGTGAACCAGCTTGATCGGGGCTCACCTTCTCGTAACTGTACCACGACTTCTTATTGGAGGATGGTTCGGGTGTCAGCCGGTGGATGAGGCTGTAAGTGTCAGCCGACTTAGCACACTTCAGGTAGTCGGTTTCTTCTTTATCTGCTAAGTAGAGGCGGACAGGAGGCGGCACACGTCTCAAGAATTCTTCAACAAGCATCAGGTTGACGAGTTCTGTAAAAGTAGAGACATGTGCTGCTTCCAGCCATTTCATGAAATACCTCCGTTTCGTGTTAGCAAACTCAAGGAAGGTAGTGGTACTTGCCTTCAGGTGGTCACGGAATTTCCTTCTATAACTTTCGGTGGAAAGTAGGTAGGCGTCCAACACTGCTTGTTTCAGAGTGTGGTAGTCATTCTCAGACGCCAAAGTACTGAGTGTGACTGCAGCTCTACCTGTAAGATGGACTCTGAGAAGTGTGGCCCATTGGTCGACAGGCCAACTGAGTTGATTAGCAAGAGTTTCAAAGGTGGTGAAAAACACATCAACTTCTGCTTCTACAAAGGATGGCATTAACTTACTTGCATGTGATATATTAAAACTGACGGGAAGATTGGCAGTAGCTTGCTGGCGTTGAGCGAGGTGTGAAGTTTCCAACGTGTATTCTCGTTGACGACACTCAAGAGCCAGAGTCGCTTGTTGCTTGTCATGTTCACGTTGTATCTCCAACTCGCGTTGTTTGGTTTCAAGCTGTAAGCGTTCCCGCTCCTGGAGTGTTTCAAGCTGTACTCGTTCCCGCTCACGGAGCATTGGAAACTCACGTTCCTTGAGGGCGATTTCTTCCCTTCTTAAGGCAGCCTCACGTTCTTGTTCTTCTCTCCTCAAAGTAGTTTCACGTTCTCTGAGGGTGATTTCTTCCCTTCTTAAGGCAGCCTCATGTTCTTGTTCTTCTCTTCGTATGGCAGCTGCTCGTTCTTGTTGTTCGAGGGCTTCCCTTTGTTGTTCGCGGGCTTCCCTTTGCTGCTCACGTTCAATCTTGGCCAGCTCTAGTTTGAGTTTCATCGTTGCCAAATCAGTTTTATCTGCAATATAGTAAGTTTCATGAGTTTCAGAGTCTATCTTACCTTGCTCTAGGAAATGATCCAGCAACAGGTTGTGTATTTCACTCTTGTTGGCTTGGTAGGGAACTGTTAGTTGATACTCATGTGCAAGAGTTTGTAATTCAGTCTTCTTGGCATGACTTAAAGTCCCTATTGCACCTGCTGGATCTGCACGGAAAGCTTGGAGACGAAACATGGTGAAATTAGCAAATAAAGGTACACGAATATTCAATAGTGAATGTCAGAAACAGGACAACGTGGCAACTGGTACCTATCCTGTGAGATCTTTAACAATTAAAGTTAAGTAAAAGATGTTAAATGATTAAATTAAATCAAGGGCGCAGGAAATCTTGTACCCGGTACTCATGTAAGAGGATAAGGGCAAGAAAATCCTACTAACAAATGAAACAGAGTTTCGAAAACAAATGAAACAGTTAAATGCTTCAAAAGTAAAATTGGTAGTCCAAGGATGTAGGCATACCTTGCCAAGTCTCTATAGAACATAAAGCAAGTTTTTCCTACTGAATTTAGTATGATACTTACAGAATTAGCGAACTTTTGTGCTCTGAAAAAGTAAGCTAATTCCCTACCGTTGTATGTATCATCATCTCTGACTGACGTGTAGGGGTGCGAGGTGTCAACTGGTGACGAGAACTGCTGCTGAGGTCCCAATTCAGCAACTAAAGTTCGAGCTAGAGGAACTATGGCCCTCTTTGTCCTCCTACAGTCAGATTGGGTACTCTTGACCCGGGGCAGACCACAGTACCAGGGTACCAATATGATGATCTGTCAAAATGAGAAATATTCAAGGGACAAAGATGGTAAACACGAGTAATAACACAGAGGGAGAGATGACCAATTAAGAGTATGACTGAGGCCTACAGTCACCACGTAATCCAAAGTTGTCTCACCTTCACCATATGTTACTCTCGTAATGCACAATACACCGCACCTTATAAAAAATGAAATTGAATATGAAAAATAGTAAAGCTACGTTAACAAAGTTAAATACGCTTACCATAAATTACCACTTGGCACCAGTACCTGAGTGAAGCTCCTAGGACAGGCCCCCATATAACTTGTGACGGTAACGCGTTGGTGTTCGGCTGTTTAAGGCTAGGGGTATGGCCTCGTCACATAGTTATAAAAAAAATAGAAAAAACTGGAACTTCGTCTGTGGTAAGGTAAGGAAAGACACACAAAACACAAGTAAACTTTAACAATGAAATTTTAAATACGTTAAATAAATCAAAACATGAAAAAATGGACAAACAAATTCTTATAATAAAATCAATCATCAAAATAATAAGATAATTAAATGACACAATGAAAAGTTACGTTAAGACAAAATAACAAGAAGTGCAATACAAAAATAAATGAAGGTGCTGGAATATTGGCTTTAAGCTACCACCTCTCTCAGTACACGCTTACGTCTAGCCGGGAGGAGTGGTAACCGCGGAAGCACAGAATATTCTGAGGTCTGAGGTCGTGGCGACCCCAGACATCAAGTAGTATGGGGGGGTGAGTGCAGTTGCAGCCCGGCCGGCGACCAATCAGCGGAGCCGGTAGTAAGACAGGTAGTTTGGCGGTTTGAGTCTGAACAGGTGTCACTGGCTGCATACGTTTTGCGCTCTGGCAAACCGGAGATGTTATATATATATATCTATATATCTATATATATATATATATATATATATATATATATATATATATATATCTATATATATATATATATATATTATATATATATATATATATATATATATATATATATATATATATATCTATATATATATATATGCAATTGACGATCACAAAACACTGATCATTTTATGCGGAAAATCCACAGAGAAATATGAAATGAGGTGAACGTTTCGGCTTTGTTAAAGCCTTTGTCAACACCAGACTGACTGAGGAGAAGGGAGAAGGGGGAAGATATATAGGCCGACACCTGACCAACCCATCCCAAGGGTTGGTCAGGTGTAATTAACCAAAAACAGGTATAGCTTAGTTTAGAATGGTCAAAGAGTATTAAGCGGTCAGAGAATAAGGATGAAAGATTAAAGAAAAGCCTCATGAAGACACAATATTTGAATATACAAATATAATGAGACATTGTAAGCCTCTCTATCAGAGTTGTTTCTTAAACTGTTGTGCAATATTATAACTTAAAAATGGATCAAGTTTGTACATTCCAGTACTAACATTAAGAAGATTTGGACACTGACTGATTAGAGCAGACTCAATCAAATTCCGTTCCACGAAATCCCCACAATTGGTAATGCTTTTTGCCCCATTCCAATTAATGTTGTGATCGCATAAACTCGTATGTATATACAATGCATTAGACGTTTGGGCAGTTCTAATACTATAAGCATGTTGTGACAACCGCAATTGTAAGGACTTTCCTGTTTGTCCAAGGTACACAGAATCACAATCATTGCAGGGATCGAATACACACAACCTGCTGTATCAGGGAGTTTTTTATTAAATTGGATTTGATCGTACTATTAGTGAACACCAAATTTATATTAAGTTTCTTAAAAATCAGAGACAATTTTTCAAGTCCACTCGCATAAGGTACCACCAATGAGTTAATAATTTTTGGTTTCGCCTTAGGGACGTGATTATAAAACGTACGCTTGGCTTGTACAAACGAGAAATCCAAAAACCTCTTAGGATATTGTAAACTCTTCCCAATTTCATATATTTTAGCAATCTCTTCATCAAAAAACTCAGGCTGCAAACCCTCAAAGCTCGTAGAAACATTCCTGAAAATACTGCCTGTTTAACTTTACTATGATGATTCGAATAAAAATGAACATACGACCCCACGTTGGTAGGTTTCCTATACACATTAAATTTGAACTTTCTAGTGACTCTATGAATCATAATGTCCAAAAACGGAAGAGTACCATTCTCCTCAGTCTCACAAGTGAATTTTATTGAAGGTACCAAGAATTGAGTTCATTAAGAAAAACTATCTGGTCTTTGTTGCACGGCCATAAGCCACAAAATATCATCAACATACCTATACCAAACCACATTAGCCGGGATAATCCTGGATAAGATTTTTGTTTCAAAGAATTCCATATACAAATTGCTTAAAACTGGGGACAGGGGATTGCCCATCGCCATAACAAATGTTTGTTTGAAAAATTTTCCATTAAAACTAAATAATTGTCTTTTATACACAATTTAATAAGTTCCAATACTTTATTGGTCTGCAAGCTCAAATTATATTTAGGCAGTTCCTCACGTAGAAATTCTAACAGATCATCAACAGGAACTTTAGTGAATAAAGAGGTCACATCGAAACTTATAAGTTTAAAATCAAAATTTAAATTCAGTGTGGATAGCTTATTAACTAAATCCACA
>NW_025553638.1:0-21309 GCF_020424385.1 Procambarus clarkii
CACCACCCCTCATTTCACGAACAGACACCTACCTGCCCCAACCCCTGTCAGCCTCCCACTAAGTACCAACTAAGGCACCCCTCCCCCCACCCACACCCCCTCCTCCTCCCACTCACCCCCTCCTCCCACTCCCCTCTTCCCCCAGGACCTCCCTTCTCCCCATCCCCCAAGCCTCCCTTCTCCCACATGCCCTTCCGTCCCTCCCACTCCACAAGCCCTCATTCTCCCCCCCCCCCTAAGCTCCCCACTCTCTCCCACACCCACCTAAGCCTTCCCCTCTCCACCATCCTCCCCAAAACTCTCACCTCTTCCTCAACCAACCTCAGCCTTCCCTTTCCCCCCACGCCCCCCAAGCCCTCCCCACTTTATTGCCCCCCCCAAACCCCCCTTTCTCCCCAATCCCCCCACCCCTCCAACCCTCCCCTTCTCACCCACCCACCCCCCCAAACCCTCCCCCCTCAACCCATCCCCCTACAATCCCCCTCCCCCCTCACCCACTCCCCCTACCCTTCCCCCTCCCCCTACCCCCCCAAGCCCTTCCTCCTCCACCAGTCTCCCCATACCAGATCCTTCCAGCTCCCGCTCACCCAGACCCCACAGGTCCCCCCAGAGGAGGAGAAAGCAGAAGAGAGTTAGTTTCAGGGCGATGTACTCGAACATAGATGGGATCACAAGCAAGGCAAGTGAACTAAGGGAAAGAGCACAAGAAGGGAACCCAGATGTAATTGGACTCACTGAAACAAAACTCTCTGGAATCATAACGAATGCCGTGTTTCCCCAGGAGTACACAATATTAAGGAAAGAGAGGGAAGGTAGGGGGAGGAGGAGGAGTGGCCCTACTCATGAGAAAGGAATGGAGTTTAAGGAGATGGCTATCCCGGGCTGTGAGGGTTTCAGAGACTATATAGCAGGCACCATGACAATGGGAGGACCAAGGATAGTAGTAGCAGTAATATATAATCCTCCACCAAATGACAGAAGACCCAGTCAAGAGTACGAAAGCAACAACATGGCAGTTAACACTATAATTGAGAGGGCAGCCTCTTCTGCCTGTAGAAATAGATCCCACCTGCTCATCATGGGGGGACTTCAATCACGGCAGGATTGATTGGGAGAACAAGGAACCGCATGGAGGCGAGGATACGTGGAGAGCCAAACTACTGGAGGTGGCGACTAGAAACTTCTTAACCCAGCATGTCAGTGAACCACAAGGATGAGAGGAAATGACGAACCAGAGAGACTCGACCTGGTTTTCACCCTGAACGACTCTGACATAAGAAAAATCAGTTTTGAGGACCCAGTAGGAATGAGCGACCACAGTGTATTGGTGTTTGAGTACCTGATCGAAGAAGGTTATTGAACTCGAGGAGGGATACCGAAACCAAAAGGTTAGCATACCGAAAGGGAAACTATGAGGAGATAAGAAAATGCCTAGCAGATATAGCATGGGAAACAGAGAGCTCAGGGAAAAGACGGCCCAAGATATGATGGAATACATCACGCAAAAATGCAAGGATGCAGCAAACAAGTTTGTCCCAGTCCAAAAGGAAAACAGTGAAATGAAGGTGAGAAACCCATGGTTTAATCAGAGATGTAGGCTAGCTAAGCAGCAAAGTAAACGGGCATGGAGAAACTATAGGAATAACAGGACACTGGAGAGCAGAGAAAGATACCAGAATGCCAGGAATGAATATGTTAGGATGAGAAGAGAGGCAGAAAGACAATACGAAAATGACATCGCAAGCAAGGCAAAGACTCAGCCTAAATTGCTGCATAGCCACATCAGGAGAAAAACAACAGTAAAGGAAAGGTTATGAAATTAAGGTTAGGGGCAGAAGGATTCACTACAAACGACAAGGAAGTGTGTGAGGAACTGAATAAGAAATTCCAAGAGGTCTTCCCTTAGAGCAAGGAGAAATCCCAGAGATAAGAGAGGGAATAGCTAACCAGGAACCACTGGAAGAGTTTGAGATTACCAGCGGGGAAGTAAGGAAAGTGTTTACTAGAATTGGATGTGACAAAGGCTATAGGCCCAGATGGAATCTCCCATTGGATACTAAAGGAAGGAGCAGAAGAACTGTACCTCCGATCTCCATGGTGTATAACAAATCACTGGCAACAGGGGAACTGCCAGAAATTTGGAAAGCAGCTAACGTAGTCCCGATATACAAGAAAGGGGATAGACAGGAGGCACTGAATACAGACCAGTGTCCCTAACCTGCATACCATGCAAGATGATGGAGAAGGTTGTGCGAAGAAAGCTAGTGGAGCACCTGGAGCGAAAGAACTTTGTAACACAGCATCAACATGGATTCAGGGATGGCAGGTCCTGCCTCACAGGGTTACTTGAATTCTACGACCAGGCAACAAAAATAAGGCAAGAAAGAGAAGGGTGGACAGACTGCATATTTTTGGATTGTCAGAAAGCCTTTGGCACAGTGCCACACAAGAGGCTAGGGAAAAAACTGGAGATGCAGGCTGGAGTGAAAGGGAAGGTACTCCGTTGGATACAGGAGTACCTAAGTAACAGGAGACAACGAGTCAGTGTGAGGGGTGAGGTCTCAGATTGGCGAGATGTTACGAGTGGAGTACCGCAGGGGTCAGTCCTTGGACCTATACTGTTTCTGATATATGTAAATGATCTTCCAGAGGGTATAGAATCATTTCTCTCAATGTTTGCCGATGATGCAAAAATTATGAGGAGGATTGAAACTGAGGACGATAGTAGGAGGCTACAAGATGACCTAGACAGACTGAGTGAATGGTCCAACAAATGGCTGTTGAAGTTCAACCCGAGTAAATGCAAAGTAATGAAACTAGGTGGTGGAAATAGGAGGCCAAACACAGGATACAGAATAGGAGATGAAGTACTTAATGAAACGAACAGAGAGAAAGATCTAGGAGTTGATATCAAACCAAACCTGTCTCCTGAAGCCCACATAAAAAGAATAACGTCTGCGGCATATGCGAGGCTGGCTAACATCAGAACAGCGTTCAGGAACCTGTGTAAGGAACCATTCAGAATCTTGTACACCACATATGTAAGACCAATCCTGGAGTATGCGGCCCCAGCATGGAGCCCGTACCTTGTCAAGCACAAGATGAAGCTGGAAAAAGTCCAAAGGTATGCCACTAGACTAGTCCCAGAACTAAGAGGCATGAGTTACGAGGAAAGGCTGCGGGAAATGCACCTTACGACACTGGAAGACAGAAGAGTAAGGGGAGACATGATCACAACCTACAAAATCCTCAGAGGAATCGACCGGGTAAACAAGGATAAACTATTCAACACTGGTGGGATGCGAACAAGGGGACACAGGTGGAAACTGAGTACCCACATGAGCCACAGAGACGTTAGAAGGAACTTTTTCAGTGTTAGAGTAGTTAACGGATGAAATGCATTAGGCAGTGATGTGGTGGAGGCTGACTCCATACACAGTTTTAAATGTAGATATGATAGAGCCCAGTAGGCTCAGGAATCTGTACACCAGTTGATTGACAGTTGAGAGGCGGGACCAAAGAGCTAGAGCTCAACCCCGCAAGCACAAATAGGTGAGTACAAATAGGTGAGTACACACACACACACACACACACACACACACACACACACACACACACACACACACACACACACACACACACACACACACACACACACACACACACAGTCTATTTCAGCGATACAGATAGAACAGTACAGAAGTTGTTCTCGCGAGTCTGTTCATAATTTGTAGTTGCAATCATTTACCTGCAATATTACAAATCTTTGAGTACACATAACCAGGCTGCAGAGACTGCCTTAAGTACCAGGCTGCAGTGACTGCCTTAAGCACCAGGCTGCAGAGATTGCCTTAAGCACCAGGCTGCAGAGATTGTCTTAAGCACCAGGCTGCAGAGACTGCCTTAAGCACCAGGCTGCAGAGACTGCCTTAAGCACCAGGCTGCAGAGACTGCCTTAAGCACCAGGCTGCAGAGACTGCCTTAAGCACCAGGCTGCAGAGACTGCCTTAAGCACCAGGCTGCAGAGACTGCCTTAAGCACCAGGCTGCAGAGACTGCCTTAAGCACCAGGCTGCAGAGACTGCCTTAAGCACCAGGTTGCAGTGATTGCCTTAAGCACCAGGCTGCAGAGACTGCCTTAAGCACCAGGCTACAGAGACTGCCTTAAGCACCAGGCTGCAGAGACTGCCTTAAGCACCAGGCTACAGAGACTGCCTTAAGCACCAGGCTGCAGAGACTGCCTTAAGCACCAGGCTGCAGAGACTGCCTTAAGCACCAGGCTGCAGTGACTGCCTTAAGCACCAGGCTGCAGAGACTGCCTTAAGCACCAGGCTGCAGAGACTGCCTTAAGCACCAGGCTGCAGAGACTGCCTTAAGCACCAGGCTGCAGTGATTGCCTTAAGCACCAGGCTGCAGAGACTGCCTTAAGCACCAGGCTGCAGAGACTGTCTTAAGCACCAGGCTGCAGAGACTGCCTTAAGCACCAGGCTGCAGAGACTGCCTTAAGCACCAGGCTGCAGAGACTGCCTTAAGCACCAGGCTGCAGAGACTGTCTTAAGCACCAGGCTGCAGAGACTGCCTTAAGCACCAGGCTGCAGAGACTGCCTTAAGCACCAGGCTGCAGAGACTGCCTTAAGCACCAGGCTGCAGAGACTGTCTTAAGCACCAGGCTGCAGAGACTGCCTTAAGCACCAGGCTGCAGAGATTGCCTTAAGCACCAGGCTGCAGTGACTGCCTTAAGCACCAGGCTGCAGAGACTGCCTTAAGCACCAGGCTGCAGAGACTGCCTTAAGCACCAGGCTGCAGAGACTGTCTTAAGCACCAGGCTGCAGAGACTGCCTTAAGCACCAGGCTGCAGTGACTGCCTTAAGCACCAGGCTGCAGTGACTGCCTTAAGCACCAGGCTGCAGTGATTGCCTTAAGCACCAGGCTGCAGTGATTGCCTCAAGCACCAGGCTGCAGTGATTGCCTTAAGCACCAGGCTGCAGTGATTGCCTCAAGCACCAGGCTGCAGAGACTGCCTTAAGCACCAGGCTGCAGTGATTGCCTCAAGCACCAGGCTGCAGAGACTGCCTTAAGCACCAGGCTGCAGTGACTGCCTTAAGCACCAGGCTGCAGTGACTGCCTTAAGCACCAGGCTGCAGTGATTGCCTTAAGCACCAGGCTGCAGAGACTGCCTTAAGCACCAGGCTGCAGTGATTGCCTCAAGCACCAGGCTGCAGTGATTGCCTTAAGCACCAGGCTGCAGTGATTGCCTCAAGCACCAGGCTGCAGTGATTGCCTTAAGCACCAGGCTGCAGTGATTGCCTCAAGCACCAGGCTGCAGTGATTGCCTCAAGCACCAGGCTGCAGTGATTGCCTCAAGCACCAGGCTGCAGTGACTCTTCATATAATCTTATTTAGATCTTCAGTTTTGTTAAAGTAAATCCTCCTTTGTTGAACTTGGCCCTTCACAACACTTGATGTATTGTAAGTACTCCCAAGGTTGTTCTCCCACAGTAATAAACAACAGTAATTACTCCCAAGGTTGTTCTCCCACAGTAATAAACAACAATAATTACTCCCAAGGTTGTTCTCCCACAGTAATAAACAACAATAATTACTCCCAAGGTTGTTCTCCCACAGTAATAAACAACAATACATGTTTACACTCACAGGTACCAAGTGCATCCTGGCCTTCAGCGAGAAGATGAACTTCACGTCAGCCCGCTCGGCCTGTAGGAACCTGGGTTATGATGCTAACTTGGCGAGTATACACTCAGCAGCAGAGCAGGGTGAGTGTGTCTTATTCCCAGGCCTTGTGTTTACACTCACACTCAGGATGAGTGTGTCTTATTCCCAGGCCTTGCTTACACTCACACTCAGGGTGAGTGTGTCTTATTCCCAGGCCTTGTGTTTACACTCACACTCAGGATGAGTGTGTCTTATTCCCAGGCCTTGTTTACACTCACACTCAGGGTGAGTGTGTCTTATTCCCAGGCCTTGTTTACACTCACACTCAGGGTGAGTGTGTCTTATTCCCAGGCCTTGTGTTTACACTCACACTCAGGATGAGTGTGTCTTATTCCCAGGCCTTGTTTACACTCACACTCAGGGTGAGTGTGTCTTATTCCCAGGCCTTGTGTTTACACTCACACTCAGGATGAGTGTGTCTTATTCCCAGGCCTTGTTTACACTCACACTCAGGGTGAGTGTGTTTTATTCCCAGGCCTTGTGTTTACACTCACACTCAGGATGAGTGTGTCTTATTCCCAGGCCTTGTGTTTACACTCACACTCAGGATGAGTGTGTCTTATTCCCAGGCCTTGTTTACACTCACACTCAGGGTGAGTGTGTCTTATTCCCAGGCCTTGTGTTTACACTCACACTCAGGATGAGTGTGTCTTATTCCCAGGCCTTGTTTAAACTCACACTCAGGGTTAGTGTGTCTTATTCCCAGGCCTTGTTTACACTCACACTCAGGGTGAATGTGTCTTATTCCCAGGCATTGTGTTTACACTCACATTCAGGATGAGTGTGTCTTATTCCCAGGCCTTGTTTACACTCACACTCAGGGTGAGTGTGTCTTATTCCCAGGCCTTGTGTTTACACTCACACTCAGGATGAGTGTGTCTTATTCCCAGGCCTTGTTTACACTCACACTCAGGGTGAGTGTGTCTTATTCCCAGGCCTTGTGTTTACACTCACACTGAGGATGAGTGTGTCTTATTCCCAGGCCTTGTTTACACTCACACTCAGGGTGAGTGTGTCTTATTCCCAGGCCTTGTGTTTACACTCACACTCAGGGTGAGTGTGTCTTATTCCCAGGCCTTGTGTTTACACTCACACTCAGGGTGAGTGTGTCCTCACACATGCAGACACACACCACACATACTGACACACCACACACATACTGACACACCACACACATGCTGACACACACCACACACATACTGACACACCACACACATGCTGACACACACCACACACATACTGACACACCACACACATACTGACACACACCACACACATACTGACACACACCACACACATACTGACACACCACACACATGCTGACACACACCACACACATACTGACACACACCACACACATACTGACACACACCACTGAAACTAGGCAGTGGAAACAGGAGGCCAGGCACAGGATACAGAATAGGAGATGAAGTACTTAATGAAACAGACAGAGAGAAAGATCTAGGAGTTGATATCACACCAAACCTGTCTCCTGAAGCCCACATAAAGAGAATAACGTCTGCGGCATATGCGAGGCTGGCTAACATCAGAACGGCGTTCAGGAACCTGTGTAAGGAATCATTCAGAATCTTGTACACCACATATGTAAGACCAATCCTGGAGTATGCGGCCCCAGCATGGAGCCCGTACCTTGTCAAGCACAAGACGAAGCTGGAAAAAGTCCAAAGGTATGCTACTAGACTAGTCCCAGAACTAAGAGGCATGAGTTATGAGGAAAGGCTGCGGGAAATGCACCTCACGACACTGGAAGACAGAAGAGTAAGGGGGGACATGATCACAACCTACAAAATCCTCAGGGGAATCGACCGGGTAAACAAGGATGAACTATTCAACACTGGTGGGACGCGAACAAGGGGACACAGGTGGAAGCTGAGTACCCAAATGAGCCACAGAGACGTTAGAAAGAACTTTTTCAGTGTCAGAGTAGTTAGTAAATGGAATGCATTAGGAAGTGATGTGGTGGAGGCTGACTCCATACACAGTTTCAAATGTAGATATGATAGAGCCCAATAGGCTCAGGAATCTGTACACCAGTTGATTGACGGTTGAGAGGCGGGACCAAAGAGCCAGAGCTCAACCCCCGCAAGCACAATTAGGTGAGTACAATTAGGTGAGTACACCACACACATACTGACACACACCACACACATACTGACACACCACACACATGCTGACACACACCACACACATACTGACACACACCACACACATACTGACACACACCACACACATACTGACACACCACACACATGCTGACACACACCACACACATACTGACACACACCACACACATACTGACACACACCACACACATACTGACACACACCACACACATACTGACACACACCACACACATACTGACACACACCACACACATACTGACACACCACACACATACTGACACACCACACACATACTGACACACCACACACATACTGACACACACCACACACATACTGACACACACGGGAGACGGTAATAGACACACACGATTAGTGAGGTCCGCGGAAATTCGTCCATTTCTCGGGACATTGAAGGAGTATAGAGGCTAGATCATAGTATTTGGCCTCTCGCAGTGTGTAGCTAGCAGGGTGCAACATAGCATAGTCATATCGCTAGCGATAGTGCGAAGATTTGGCGAAGAAACCAAAGTGGAGCTAGTGGCATCACCGGTGCATGTAAGTGTGCGACCTGACCGGGTGGGACACCCCGCCGTGGAACTACCTGGTTGATACCTAGTTGATGGGGTTCTGGGAGTTCTTCTACTCCCCAAGCCCGGCCCGAGGCCAGGCTTGACTTGTGAGAGTTTGGTCCACCAGGCTGTTGCTTGGAGCGGCCCGCAGGACCTCATACCCACCACAGCCCGGTTGGTCCGGCACTCCTTGGAGAAATAAATCTAGTTTCCTCTTGAAAATGTCCACGGTTGTTCCGGCAATATTTCTTATGCTTGCTGGGAGACGTTGAACAACCGCGGACCTCTGATGTTTATACAGTGTTCTCTGATTGTGCCTATGGCACCTCTGCTCTTCACTGGTACTATTCTACATTTTCTTCCATATCGTTTACTCCAGTACGTTGTTATTTTACTGTGTAGATTTGGTACTTGGCCCTCCAGTATCTTCCAGGTGTATATGATTTAATATCTCTCTCGTTTTCTTTCTAGTGAGTACATTTGAAGGGCTTTGAGACGATCCCAATAATTTAGGTGCTTTATTGCGTTTATGCGTGCCGTATATGTTCTCTGTATTCCCTCTATTTCAGCAATCTCTCCTGCTCTGAAGGGGGAAGTGAGTACTGAGCAGTACTCAAGACGGGACAACACAAGTGACTTGGAGAGTACAACCATTGTGATGGGATCCCTGGATTTGAAAGTTCTCGTAATCCATCCTATCATTTTTCTGGCTGTCGCAATATTTGCTTGGTTATGCTCCTTAAACGTTAGGTCATCAGACATTATTATTCCCAAATCCTTTACATGCTGTTTTCCTACTATGGGTACATTTGATTGTGTTTTGTACTCTGTATTATGTTTAAGGTCCTCATTTTTACCGTACCTGAGTACCTGGAATTTATCACTGTTAAACATCATGTTATTTTCTGATGCCCAGTCGAAAACTTTATTAATATCAGCTTGAAGTTTTTCAATGTCCTCAGCCGAGGTAATTTTCATACTGATTTTTGTGTCATCTGCAAAAGATGATACGAAGCTGTGACTTGTATTTTTGTCTATATCTGATATGAGAATAAGGAAAAGCAGCGGTGCAAGGACTGTACCCTGAGGTACAGAGCTTTTCACTGCACTTGGACTAGATTTTATATGGTTGACAGTTACTCGCTGAGTCCTGTTTGACAGAAAACTTAGTATCCAGCGTCCTACTTTACCGGTTATTCCCATTGACTTCATTTTGTGTGCTATCACGCCATGGTCACATTTATCGAAAGCCTTTGCGAAGTCCGTGTATATCACAATCAGCATTCTTTTTCTCTTCTAATGCCTCAGTGACTTTGTCGTAGTGCTCAAGTAGCTGTGAGAGGCACGATCTTCCCGCTCGAAATCCATGTTGGCCTGGGTTGTGAAGGTCGTTGGTCTCCATGAAATTGGTGACCTGACTCCTAATCACTCTCTCAAATACTTTTATGATGTGCGATGTTAGTGCAACTGGTCTATAATTTTTTGCCAACATCTGGTATCTCCCCCGTGTCCAAGCTCTTCCTCCACACTATACTGAGTGCCTGTGCTACCGGCACTTTGCATTTCTTTATAAATATTGAATTCCATGAGTCTGGACCTGGGGCCGAGTGCATGGGCATGTTTTCAATTTCTTTTTCAAAATTTAGTGCGCTCGTGTTTATATCAGTTATATTTACAGGGGTTTGAATATCCCGCATAAAGAAATTGTCTGGATCTTCCACCTTCATGTTGTTTATTGGAGTGCTAAACATGTCCTCATACTGCTTTTTTAGGATTTCACTAATTTCTTTGTCATCCTCCGTGTATGAACCTTCACTTGTACGAATAGGTCCAATACTGGCAGTGGTTTTTGCTTTTGATTTCGCATATGAGAAGAAATATTTTGGATTTTTCTTTATTTCCTGAATGGCTTTCTGTTCTAACTGCCTTTCTTCAGTTTCATATGAGTGTTTCAATTTCCGCTCGATTTCTTCAATCTCCCTATTTAAATTATTCCTTCTTTGACGGGAAATTCGTGTCTGCATAAGCAGTTCCGTTATTTTTTTCCTGCGTTTATAGTGTCGTATGCGTTCTTTTTCTACGTTAGATCTCTTTCTGGCTTTCCTCAAAGGAACATGTTTCAGACAGACTTGATACGCTTCTGAAGTCAGTTTTTCTATTCCTTCTGTAGGACTTGTATTACTTAGAACAGTTCCCCATGGAATGTTTGTAAGTTCCCTGTTTATTATCTCCCAGTCTATCCTTTTATTATTAAAATTGAATTTACTGAATAGCCCCTCTCGCTTTATCAACGTTTTAGGTCTATTCTGAGTATTGATGGTCGTTTGCACTTCCAAGAGCTTGTGATCTGAATATGTGGTATCTGATATCGTAATGTCTCTGATAATGTCTTCATTGTTCGTAAAGACCAGATCTAGAATATTTTCATTTCTCGTTGGCTCCGGTATCTGCTGATTGAATGAAAATTTGTCACAGAATCTAAGTAGTTCTCTAATCTGTGGTTGGTTAGGTCCTGATAGATTTCCTGGTATAATATTATTGTTTGCTATTTTCCACCTGAGACTAGGCAAGTTGAAGTCACCTAGGAAGATAATATCAGGTATCGGGTTCTCCAAATTATCAAGGCTATTCTCTATTTTGCTTATCTGTTCTGTGAATTCCTCAGCCGTTGCATCTGGCGGTTTGTATATTAGTATAATCACTAAATTTATTTTCTCTATTTTTAATCCCAGTACCTCTACCACCTCATTTGTAACGTTTAGGAGCTCCGAGCATACAAGGTCTTCCCTAATATACAGACCCACTCCTCCATGTGACCTAATTTTCCTATCACACCTGTATAGGTTATATCCTGGAATCCAGATCTCACTGTCCAACAATTCCCCTGCATGGGTTTCTGTGAAAGCTCCAAATACTGCATTTGACTCCGTGAGGAGGCCATTTATGAACTGTACTTTGTTGTTTGTTCTTGTTTTCAGTCCTTGTATGTTGGCAAAGATGAATGAGGTTACTCTATTTGTGATAGTTTGAATGGGAGACTTTTTCGGAAAGTCCATTATTCGTGGACATAATGAGTTTGTTCTGACCAGTACTGATTGTTGTAGGGCAGTTTTCTGTCGTAGTTGTAGTTCCCTTTCGGTGGGTAATTGTATCTGTAATTCTGGAATGCAAGTGGATCTGGCATCCAGTTCCATACACTCTCCATGCTGCTCCTTTTGAATTCTCTGCCGGTCTGGTATAAAAAATTTATAGAGTTTCCTCCAAATTCATTATCCTGCTTGCCACTCTTTATGTAGCGTTCCGTGCCTTTCACGTGAAAGTGTGGGCAGCTAAGGTCATAGCATTTTCTGTCCTCCAGTGAGGTTTGGCACATATCAGGATGAAAAAACCTACATATTGATCCAAATCGACACTCACCTTTCCTAAGCATATTTAAAAAAAATTTGGGATGTTGGTAACTGCATTCTAATCCTTTCTTATTACCAGCACATCTATGTCTGCATATGCCCTTTGCATAAAATTTGCATAAGTCTGTCCTTCTGTTCTGAATTGCTCTATCGGGAACCATCGTAGTGTCTGTACCTATTGAGCTGTCAGTGCTGTCTGTTACACTTTCTAGTTTACTGTCATCTACATCCTGGCCTACTGAGTCAGAGTTTACAACTTCTTGAGTTTCAGCCTCAGTTTCATCCTTGACTATAGCCTCCGCCCCTGGTATATTAGAATTGTTGTTGTTTCTTTCCCACTCCTTCTGGATGGCTGGTAGGCTTCCAATGAATGATGTTTTCCGATCATGCGTCATGTTATCTAGAAAGTTTTTTAGGATATTCCAAGCTGGCAGGTCATTTTTACACACCCAGAGCAAGTGGCCAGCTCTCAGTGCCGTAGTGTTACTCACTCCTGTGCATGCCGAATAGAATCTATTCTTTCAGATATAACATTCAATTCCAGTTACCTTCGTCTTTAAGGAGTTGTTACAGTGGCCACAAATTTGTTTATTTACTCCCATTTTGCCTTGTTTTGTTGTATATATCTATATATTTATAATATTATATGAATATCGTATATTTGTAACAATATATATGTTTATTTGTTCTACTGTATGGTCAGTACTTATCACACGGTCGAGGGTCCCAGAGGCTGTACAGTTGACACGTTGTTGTCCCAGGCCGCGGCTGGAGGCCCTCACTTGCCAGTTACTTGGGTTATAACACTGATATATTAATTCCTGTATTACAATAAGGGATTTTCTGCTTTATTTAAGACTTGCAATAGTATTCACTTTCTCTATTACTAATTTCTCGATCCACATTCCCCTATTACACTGGTTGGAAGCCAATTTGCTAGTAAGCACACACACACACACATATGGTGGGCACACGGGACGTGGACCTATGGGGAGGGTTCTGGCACCACGAGGTGGACTCCACAAAATTCACTCACTCAGTGTTAATGTTGCTGTTGTTGCTGCCACACTCAGTGTTAATGTTGCTGCCTCACTCAGTGTTAATGTTGCTGCCTCACTCAGTGTTAATGTTGCTGCCACACTCAGTGTTAATGTTGCTGCCTCACTCAGTGTTAATGTTGCTGTTGTTGCTGCCACACTCAGTGTTAATGTTGCTGCCTCACTCAGTGTTAATGTTGCTGTTGTTGCTGCCACACTCGGTGTTAATGTTGCTGCCTCACTCAGTGTTAATGTTGCTGTTGTTGCTGCCACACTCAGTGTTAATGTTGCTGCCTCACTCAGTGTTAATGTTGCTGTTGTTGCTGCCACACTCAGTGTTAATGTTGCTGCCTCACTCAGTGATAATATTGCTGTTGTTGCTGCCACACTCAGTGTTAATGTTGCTGCCTCACTCAGTGTTAATGTTGCTGTTGTTGCTGCCACACTCAGTGTTAATGTTGCTGCCTCACTCAGTGTTAATGTTGCTGTTGTTGCTGCCTCACTCAGCGTTAATGTTGCTGTTGTTGCTGCCACACTCAGTGTTAATGTTGCTGCCTCACTCAGTGTTAATGTTGCTGTTGTTGCTTCCACACTCAGTGTTAATGTTGCTGCCTCACTCAGTGTTAATGTTGCTGTTGTTGCTGCCACACTCAGTGTTAATGTTGCTGCCTCACTCAGTGTTAATGTTGCTGTTGTTGCTGCCTCACTCAGCGTTAATGTTGCTGTTGTTGCTGCCTCAGTGTTAATGTTGCTGTTGTTGCTGCCACACTCAGTGTTAATGTTGCTGTTGTTGCTGCCTCAGTGTTAATGTTGCTGTTGTTGCTGCCACACTCAGTGTTAATGTTGCTGTTGTTGCTGCCACGCTCAGTGTTAATGTTGCTGTTGTTGCTGCCACACTCAGTGTTAATGTTGCTGTTGTTGCTGCCACACTCAGTGTTAATGTTGCTGTTGTTGCTGCCACACTCAGTGTTAATGTTGCTGCCTCACTCAGTGTTAATGTTGCTGTTGTTGCTGCCACACTCAGTGTTAATGTTGCTGCCTCACTCAGTGTTAATGTTGCTGTTGTTGCTGCTACACTCAGTGTTAATGTTGCTGCCTCACTCAGTGTTAATGTTGCTGTTGTTGCTGCCACACTCAGTGTTAATGTTGCTGCCTCACTCAGTGTTAATGTTGCTGTTGTTGCTGCCTCACTCAGTGTTAATGTTGCTGTTGTTGCTGCCACACTCAGTGTTAATGTTGCTGCCTCACTCAGTGTTAATGTTGCTGTTGTTGCTTCCACACTCAGTGTTAATGTTGCTGCCTCACTCAGTGTTAATGTTGCTGTTGTTGCTGCCACACTCAGTGTTAATGTTGCTGTTGTTGCTGCCACACTCAGTGTTAATGTTGCTGTTGCCTCACTCAGTGTTAATGTTGCTGTTGTTGCTGCCACACTCAGTGTTAATGTTGCTGTTGTTGCTGCCACACTCAGTGTTAATGTTGCTGTTGTTGCTGCCACACTCAGTGTTAATGTTGCTGCCACACTCAGTGTTAATGTTGCTGTTGTTGCTGCCACACTCAGTGTTAATGTTGCTGCCTCACTCAGTGTTAATGTTGCTGTTGTTGCTGCCACACTCAGTGTTAATGTTGCTGCCTCACTCAGTGATAATGTTGCTGTTGTTGCTGCCACACTCAGTGTTAATGTTGCTGCCTCACTCAGTGTTAATGTTGCTGTTGTTGCTGCCACACTCAGTGTTAATGTTGCTGCCTCACTCAGTGTTAATGTTGCTGTTGTTGCTGCCTCACTCAGCGTTAATGTTGCTGTTGTTGCTGCCACACTCAGTGTTAATGTTGCTGCCTCACTCAGTGTTAATGTTGCTGTTGTTGCTGCCACACTCAGTGTTAATGTTGCTGCCTCACTCAGTGTTAATGTTGCTGTTGTTGCTGCCACACTCAGTGTTAATGTTGCTGCCTCACTCAGTGTTAATGTTGCTGTTGTTGCTGCCTCACTCAGCGTTAATGTTGCTGTTGTTGCTGCCTCAGTGTTAATGTTGCTGTTGTTGCTGCCACACTCAGTGTTAATGTTGCTGTTGTTGCTGCCTCAGTGTTAATGTTGCTGTTGTTGCTGCCACACTCAGTGTTAATGTTGCTGTTGTTGCTGCCACGCTCAGTGTTAATGTTGCTGTTGTTGCTGCCACACTCAGTGTTAATAATGCTGTTGTTGCTGCCACACTCAGTGTTAATGTTGCTGTTGTTGCTGCCTCACTCAGTGTTAATGTTGCTGTTGTTGCTGCCACACTCAGTGTTAATGTTGCTGCCTCACTCAGTGTTAATTTTGCTGCCTCACTCAGTGTTAATGTTGCTGTTGTTGCTGCCTCACTCAGTGTTAATTTTGCTGCCTCACTCAGTGTTAATGTTGCTGTTGTTGCTGCCTCACTCAGTGTTAATGTTGCTGTTGGTGCTGCCACACTCAGTGTTAATGCTGCTGTTGTTGCTGCCTCACTCAGTGTTAATGTTGCTGTTGTTGCTGCCACACTCAGTGTTACTGTTGCTGTTGTTGCTGCCACAGTCAGTGTTAATGTTGCTGTTGTTGGTGCCAGACTCAGTGTTAATGTTGCTGTTGTTGCTGCCTCACTCAGTGTTAATGTTGCTGTTGTTGCTGCCACACTCAGTGTTAATGTTGCTGTTGGTGCTGCCACACTCAGTGTTAATGCTGCTGTTGTTGCTGCCTCACTCAGTGTTACTGTTGCTGTTGTTGCTGCCACACTCAGTGTTAATGTTGCTGTTGTTGCTGCCACACTCAGTGTTAATGTTGCTGTTGTTGCTGCCACACTCAGTGTTAATGTTGCTGTTGTTGCTGCCTCACTCAGTGTTAATGTTGCTGCCTCACTCAATGTTAATGTTGCTGCCTCACTCAGTGTTAATGTTGCTGCCACACTCAGTGTTAATGTTGCTGCCTCACTCAGTGTTAATGTTGCTGCCTCACTCAGAGATAATGTTGCTGTTGTTGCTGCCACACTGTGTTAATGTTGCTGCCACACTCAGTGTTAATGTTGCTGTTGTTGTTGTCTCACTCAGTGTTAATGTTGCTGTTGTTGCTGCCACACTCAGTGTTAATGTTACTGTTGTTGCTGCCACACTCAGTGTTAATGTTGCTGCCACACTCAGTGGTAATGTTGCTGCCACACTCAGTGTTAATGGTGCTGTTGTTGCTGCCACACTCAGTGTTAATGTTGCTGTTGTTGCTGCCTCACTCAGTGTTAATGTTGCTGTTGTTGCTGCCTCACTCAGTGTTAATGTTGCTGTTGTTGCTGCCTCACTCAGTGTTAATGTTGCTGTTGTTGCTGCCACACTCAGTGTTAATGTTGCTGTTGTTGCTGCCACGCTCAGTGTTAATGTTGCTGTTGTTGCTGCCACACTCAGTGTTAATGTTGCTGTTGTTGCTGCCACACTCAGTATTAATGTTGCTGTTGTTGCTGCCTCACTCAGTGTTACTGTTGCTGTTGTTGTTGCCACACTCAGTGTTAATGTTGCTGTTGTTGCTGCAACACTCAGTGTTAATGTTGCTGTTGTTGCTGCCTCACTCAGTGTTAATGTTGCTGCCTCACTCAGTGTTAATGTTGCTGCCACACTCAGTGTTAATGTTGCTGTTGGTGTTGTTGCCACACTCAGTGTTAATGTTGCTGTTGTTGCTTCCTCACTCAGTGTTAATGTTGCTGCCACACTCAGTGTTAATGTTGCTGTTGTTGCTGCCACACTCAGTGTTAATGTTGCTGTTGTTGCTGCCACACTCAGTGTTAATGTTGCTGCCACACTCAGTGTTAATGTTGCTGCCACACTCAGTGTTAATGTTGCTGCCACACTCAGTGTTAATGTTGCTGCCACACTCAGTGTTAATGTTGCTGTTGTTGATGCCAGACTCAGTGTTAATGTTGCTGTTGTTGCTGCCACACTCAGTGTTAATGTTGCTGCCACACTCAGTGTTAATGTTGCTGTTGTTGCTGCCACACTCAGTGTTAATGTTGCTGTTGTTGCTGCCACACTCAGTGTTAATGTTGCTGTTGTTGCTGCCTCACTCAGTGTTAATGTTGCTGTTGTTGCTGCCTCACTCAGTGTTAATGTTGCTGTTGTTGCTGCCACACTCAGTGTTAATGTTGCTGTTGTTGCTGCCACGCTCAGTGTTAATGTTGCTGTTGTTGCTGCCTCACTCAGTGTTAATGTTGCTGCCACACTCAGTGTTACTGTTGCTGTTGTTGCTGCCACACTCAGTGTTAATGTTGCTGTTGTTGCTGCCACACTCAGTGTTAATGTTGCTGTTGTTGCTGCCTCACTCAGTGTTAATGTTGCTGTTGTTGCTGCCTCACTCAGTGTTAATGTTGATGTTGTTGTTGCCACTCTCAGTGTTAATGTTGCTGTTGTTGCTGCCACACTCAGTGTTAATGTTGCTGTTGTTGCTGCCTCACTCAGTGTTAATGTTGCTGCCACACTCAGTGTTAATGTTGCTGTTGTTGCTGCCACACTCAGTGTTACTGTTGCTGTTGTTGCTGCCTCACTCAGTGTTAATGTTGCAGTTGTTGCTGCCACACTCGGTGTTAATGTTGCTGCCTCACTCAGTGTTAATGTTGCTGTTGTTGCTGCCACACTCAGTGTTAATGTTGCTGCCTCACTCAGTGTTAATGTTGCTGTTGTTGCTGCCACACTCAGTGTTAATGTTGCTGCCTCACTCAGTGTTAATGTTGCTGTTGTTGCTGCCACACTCAGTGTTAATGTTGCTGTTGTTGCTGCCTCACTCAGTGTTAATGTTGCTGTTGTTGCTGCCACACTCAGTGTTAATGTTGCTGCCTCACTCAGTGTTAATGTTGCTGTTGTTGCTGCCTCACTCAGTGTTAATGTTGCTGTTGTTGCTGCCACACTCAGTGTTAATGTTGCTGCCTCACTCAGTGTTAATGTTGCTGTTGTTGCTTCCACACTCAGTGTTAATGTTGCTGCCTCACTCAGTGTTAATGTTGCTGTTGTTGCTGCCACACTCAGTGTTAATGTTGCTGCCTCACTCAGTGTTAATGTTGCTGTTGTTGCTGCCTCACTCAGCGTTAATGTTGCTGTTGTTGCTGCCTCAGTGTTAATGTTGCTGTTGTTGCTGCCACACTCAGTGTTAATGTTGCTGTTGTTGCTGCCTCAGTGTTAATGTTGCTGTTGTTGCTGCCACACTCAGTGTTAATGTTGCTGTTGTTGCTGCCACACTCAGTGTTAATGTTGCTGTTGTTGCTGCCACACTCAGTGTTAATGTTGCTGTTGTTGCTGCCACACTCAGTGTTAATGTTGCTGTTGTTGCTGCCACACTCAGTGTTAATGTTGCTGCCTCACTCAGTGTTAATGTTGCTGTTGTTGCTGCCACACTCAGTGTTAATGTTGCTGCCTCACTCAGTGTTAATGTTGTTGTTGTTGCTGCTACACTCAGTGTTAATGTTGCTGCCTCACTCAGTGTTAATGTTGCTGTTGTTGCTGCCACACTCAGTGTTAATGTTGCTGCCTCACTCAGTGTTAATGTTGCTGTTGTTGCTGCCTCACTCAGCGTTAATGTTGCTGTTGTTGCTGCCACACTCAGTGTTAATGTTGCTGCCTCACTCAGTGTTAATGTTGCTGTTGTTGCTTCCACACTCAGTGTTAATGTTGCTGCCTCACTCAGTGGTAATGTTGCTGTTGTTGCTGCCACACTCAGTGTTAATGTTGCTGTTGTTGCTGCCACACTCAGTGTTAATGTTGCTGCCTCACTCAGTGTTAATGTTGCTGTTGTTGCTGCCACACTCAGTGTTAATGTTGCTGTTGTTGCTGCCACACTCAGTGCTAATGTTGCTGTTGTTGCTGCCATACTCAGTGTTAATGTTGCTGCCTCACTCAGTGTTAATGTTGCTGTTGTTGCTGCCACACTCAGTGTTAATGTTGCTGCCTCACTCAGTGTTAATGTTGCTGTTGTTGCTGCCACACTCAGTGTTAATGTTGCTGCCTCACTCAGTGATAATGTTGCTGTTGTTGCTGCCACATTCAGTGTTAATGTTGCTGCCTCACTCAGTGTTAATGTTGCTGTTGTTGCTGCCACACTCAGTGTTAATGTTGCTGCCTCACTCAGTGTTAATGTTGCTGTTGTTGCTGCCTCACTCAGTTAATGTTAATGTTGCTGTTGTTGCTGCCACACTCAGTGTTAATGTTGCTGCCTCACTCAGTGTTAATGTTGCTGTTGTTGCTTCCACACTCAGTGTTAATGTTGCTGCCTCACTCAGTGTTAATGTTGCTGTTGTTGCTGCCACACTCAGTGTTAATGTTGCTGCCTCACTCAGTGTTAATGTTGCTGTTGTTGCTGCCTCACTCAGCGTTAATGTTGCTGTTGTTGCTGCCTCAGTGTTAACGTTGCTGTTGTTGCTGCCACACTCAGTGTTAATGTTGCTGTTGTTGCTGCCTCAGTGTTAATGTTGCCGTTGTTGCTGCCTCACTCAGTGTTAATGTTGCTGTTGTTGCTGCCACGCCACACTCAGTGTTAATGTTGCTGTTGTTGCTGCCACACTCAGTGTTAATGTTGCTGTTGTTGCTGCCACACTCAGTGTTAATGTTGCTGTTGTTGCTGCCTCACTCAGTGTTAATGTTGCTGTTGTTGCTGCCACACTCAGTGTTAATGTTGCTGCCTCACTCAGTGTTAATTTTGCTGCCTCACTCAGTGTTAATGTTGCTGTTGTTGCTGCCTCACTCAGTGTTAATTTTGCTGCCTCACTCAGTGTTAATGTTGCTGTTGTTGTTGCCTCACTCAGTGTTAATGTTGCTGTTGGTGCTGCCACACTCAGTGTTAATGCTGCTGTTGTTGCTGCCTCACTCAGTGTTAATGTTGCTGTTGTTGCTGCCACACTCAGTGTTACTGTTGCTGTTGTTGCTGCCACAGTCAGTGTTAATGTTGCTGTTGTTGGTGCCAGACTCAGTGTTAATGTTGCTGTTGTTGCTGCCTCACTCAGTGTTAATGTTGCTGTTGTTGCTGCCACACTCAGTGTTAATGTTGCTGTTGGTGCTGCCACACTCAGTGTTAATGCTGATGTTGTTGCTGCCTCACTCAGTGTCACTGTTGCTGTTGTTGCTGCCACACTCAGTGTTAATGTTGCTGTTGTTGCTGCCACACTCAGTGTTAATGTTGCTGTTGTTGCTGCCACACTCAGTGTTAATGTTGCTGTTGTTGCTGCCTCACTCAGTGTTAATGTTGCTGCCTCACTCAATGTTAATGTTGCTGCCTCACTCAGTGTTAATGTTGCTGCCACACTCAGTGTTAATGTTGCTGCCTCACTCAGTGTTAATGTTGCTGCCTCACTCAGAGATAATGTTGCTGTTGTTGCTGCCACACTGTGTTAATGTTGCTGCCACACTCAGTGTTAATGTTGCTGTTGTTGTTGTCTCACTCAGTGTTAATGTTGCTGTTGTTGCTGCCACACTCAGTGTTAATGTTACTGTTGTTGCTGCCACACTCAGTGTTAATGTTGCTGCCACACTCAGTGGTAATGTTGCTGCCACACTCAGTGTTAATGGTGCTGTTGTTGCTGCCACACTCAGTGTTAATGTTGCTGTTGTTGCTGCCTCACTCAGTGTTAATGTTGCTGTTGTTGCTGCCTCACTCAGTGTTAATGTTGCTGTTGTTGCTGCCTCACTCAGTGTTAATGTTGCTGTTGTTGCTGCCACACTCAGTGTTAATGTTGCTGTTGTTGCTGCCACGCTCAGTGTTAATGTTGCTGTTGTTGCTGCCACACTCAGTGTTAATGTTGCTGTTGTTGCTGCCACACTCAGTATTAATGTTGCTGTTGTTGCTGCCTCACTCAGTGTTACTGTTGCTGTTGTTGTTGCCACACTCAGTGTTAATGTTGCTGTTGTTGCTGCAACACTCAGTGTTAATGTTGCTGTTGTTGCTGCCTCACTCAGTGTTAATGTTGCTGCCTCACTCAGTGTTAATGTTGCTGCCACACTCAGTGTTAATGTTGCTGTTGGTGTTGTTGCCACACTCAGTGTTAATGTTGCTGTTGTTGCTTCCTCACTCAGTGTTAATGTTGCTGCCACACTCAGTGTTAATGTTGCTGTTGTTGCTGCCACACTCAGTGTTAATGTTGCTGTTGTTGCTGCCACACTCAGTGTTAATGTTGCTGTTGTTGCTGCCACACTCAGTGTTAATGTTGCTGCCACACTCAGTGTTAATGTTGCTGTTGTTGATGCCAGACTCAGTGTTAATGTTGCTGTTGTTGCTGCCACACTCAGTGTTAATGTTGCTGCCACACTCAGTGTTAATGTTGCTGTTGTTGCTGCCACACTCAGTGTTAATGTTGCTGTTGTTGCTGCCACACTCAGTGTTAATGTTGCTGTTGTTGCTGCCTCACTCAGTGTTAATGTTGCTGTTGTTGCTGCCTCACTCAGTGTTAATGTTG
>NW_025553640.1:0-18014 GCF_020424385.1 Procambarus clarkii
TGGCCATAGTATAGTTGTTCCTGGCCATAGTATAGTTGTTCCTGGCCATAGTATAGTTGTTCCTGGCCATAGTATAGTTGTTCCTGGCCATAGTATAGTTGTTCCTGGCCATGAGTATATTATAGTTGTCCTGGCCATAGTATAGTTGTTCCTGGCCATAGTATAGTTGTTCCTGGCCATAGTATAGTTGTTCCTGGCCATAGTATAGTTGTTCCGGCCCTGGCCATAGTATAGTTGTTCCTGGCCATAGTATAGTTGTTCCCGGCCATAGTATAGTTGTTCCTGGCCATAGTTGTTCCCGGCCATAGTATAGTTTCCCGGCCATAGTTAGTTCCTGACCATAGTATAGTTGTTCCTGGCCATAGTATAGTTGTTCCTGGCCATAGTATAGTTGTTCCTGGCCATAGTATAGTTGTTCCTGGCCATAGTTCTGTTGTTCCTGGCCATAGTATAGTTGTTCCTGACCATAGTATAGTTGTTCCTGGCCATAGTATAGTTAATTGTTCCTGGCCATAGTATAGTTGTTCCTGGCCATAGTATAGTTGTTCCTGGCCATAGTTCTGTTCCTGGCCATAGTATAGTTGTTCCTGGCCATAGTATAGTTGTTCCTGGCCATAGTTCTGTTGTTCCTGGCCATAGTATAGTTGTTCCTGGCCATAGTATAGTTGTTCCTAGCCATAGTATAGTTGTTCCTGGCCATAGTATAGTTGTTCCTGGCCATAGTATAGTTGTTCCTGGCCATAGTATTGTTGTTCCTGGCCATAGTATAGTTGTTCCTGACCATAGTATAGTTGTTCCTGGCCATAGTATAGTTGTTCCTGGCCATAGTATAGTTGTTCCTGCCCATAGTATAGTTGTTCCTGGCCATAGTTCTGTTCCTGGCAATAGTAAAGTTGTTCCTGGCCATAGTATAGTTGTTCCTGGCCATAGTATAGTTGTTCCTGGCCATAGTATAGTTGTTCCTGGCCATAGTTCTGTTCCTGGCCATAGTATAGTTGTTCCTGGCCATAGTATAGTTGTTCCTGGCCATAGTTCTGTTGTTCCTGGCCATAGATAGTTGTTCCTGGTCATAGTATAGTTGTTCCTAGCCATAGTATAGTTGTTCCTGGCCATAGTATAGTTGTTCCTGGCCATAGTATAGTTGTTCCTGGCCATAGTATTGTTGTTCCTGGCCATAGTATAGTTGTTCCTGACCATAGTATAGTTGTTCCTGGCCATAGTATAGTTGTTCCTGGCCATAGTATAGTTGTTCCTGACCATAGTATAGTTGTTCCTGGCCATAGTATAGTTGTTCCTGGCCATAGTATAGTTGCTCCTGACCATAGTATAGTTGTTCCTGGCCATAGTATAGTTGTTCCTGGCCATAGTATAGTTGTTCCTGGCCATAGTATAGTTGTTCCTGGCCATAGTATTGTTGTTCCAGGCCATAGAATAGTTGTTCCAGGCCATAGTATAGTTGTTCCCGGCCATAGTATAGTTGTTCCCGGCCATAGTATAGTTGTTCCCGGCCATAGTATAGTTGTTCCCGCCCATAGTATAGTTGTTCCTGGCCATAGTATAGTTGTTCCTGGCCATAGTATAGTTGTTCCTGGCCATAGTATAGTTGTTCCTGGCCATAGTATTGTTGTTCCCGGCCATAGTATAGTTGTTCCAGGCCATAGTATAGTTGTTCCCGGCCATAGTATAGTTGTTCCTGGCCATAGTATAGTTGTTCCCGGCCATAGTATAGTTGTTCCTGGCCATAGTATAGTTGTTCCCGGCCATAGTATAGTTGTTCCCGGCCATAGTATAGTTGTTCCCGGCCCTTATATACATGTTGAGCGTCGTGTACATGTTGCTGACTCTCCACAGAGCGTCGACGCGGCTGCTGCTCCTTGCGTCGCCTGTTTACCAACCACTTGGGATGGACGGTACAGCGACGGTCTCGCTTCGTGCAGGTCAGCGTTCAATCCCCGACTGTCCATAAGTTGTTGGGCACCATTCCTTACCCCCGACCCATCCCAAATCCTTATCCTGACCCCCTCCAAGTGCTATATAGCCGAAATGGTTTGGTGCTTTCTTCTGATAGTTCTCTTCCCTTCTATTGTACATGACGAATGAGGTAATTTGTTCCTTCTGTTGTCGTTCAGGACCATTATCAAGTCCTGAACCATTATCAAGTCCTGAACCATTATCAAGTCCTGGACCATTATCAAGTCCTGAACCATTATCAAGTCCTGGACCATTATCAAGTCCTGGACCATTATCAAGTCCTGGACCATTATCAAGTCGTGAACCATTATCAAGTCCTGGTCCTGGACCATTATTTATCAAGTCCTGGATCATTGTTAAGTCCTGGACCATTGTCAAGTCCTGGATCATTGTTAAGTCCTGGACCATTGTCAAGTCCTGGATCATTGTTAAGTCCTGGACCATTGTCAAGTCCTGGATCATTGTCAAGTCCTGGATCATTGTTAAGTCCTGGACGATTGTCAAGTCCTGGATCATTGTCATGTCCTGGACCATTGTTAAGTCCTGGACCATTGTCAAATCCTTGACCATTGTCATGTCCTGGACCATTGTCAAGTCCTGGACCATTGTCAAGTCCTAAACCATTGTCATGTCTTGGACCATTGTCAAGTCCGGGACCATTATCAAGTCCTGGACCATTATCAAGTCCTGGACCATTATCAAGTCCTGGACCATTATCAAGTCCTGGACCATTATCAAGTTATGGACCATTATTAAGTCCTGGACCATTATCAAGTCCTGGACCATTATCAAGTCCTGGACCATTATCAAGTCCTGGACCATTATCAAGTCCTGGACCATTATCAAGTCCTGGACCATTATCAAGTCCTGGACCATTATCAAGTCCAGGACCATTATCAAGTCCTGGACCATTATCAAGTCCTGGACCATTATCAAGTCCTGAACCAGTATCAAGCCCTGGACCAATATTAATTCCAGGACCATTATCAAGTCCTGGACCATTATCAAGTCCTGAACCAGTATCAAGTCCAGGACCATTATCAAGTCCTTGACTATTATCAAGTCTTGGATTATTATCAAGTCCTGGACCATTATCAAGTCCAGGACCATTATTAAGTCCTTGACTATTATCAATTCCAGACCATTATTAAGTCCAGGACCATTATCATGTCCAGGACCATTATCAAGTCCAGGACCATTATCAAGTCCAGGATCATTATCAAGTCCAGGACCATTATCAAGTCCTGGACCATTATCATGTCATTGACTATTATCAAGTCTTGGACTATTATCAAGTCCAGGACCATTATCATGTCCAGGACCACTATCAAGTCCAGGACCATTATCAAGTCCAGGATCATTATCAAGTCCAGGATCATTATCAAATCCAGGACCATTATCAAGTCCTAAATCATTATCAAGTTCTGGACCATTATCAAGTCCTGGACCATTATAAAGTCCAAGACCATTATTAAGTCCTTGACTATTATGAAGTCCAGGACAATTATCAAGTCCTGGACCATTTTCAAGTCCTGGACCATTATTAAATCCTGGACCATTATCAAGTTCAGGACCATTATCAAGTCCAGGACCATTATCAAGTCCAGGACAATTATCAAGTCCAGGACCATTATCAAGTCCTGGACCATTTGAAGTCCAGGACCAAGTCCTGGACCATTATCAAGTCCAGGACCATTATCAAGTCCAAGTGTTGGACCATTATCAAGTCCTGGACCATTATCAAGTCCAGGACCATTATCAAGTCCTGGACCATTATCAAGTCCTGGACCATTATCAAGTCCTGGACCATTATCAAGTCCTGAACCACTATCAAGTCCTAGACCATATTAAGTCATGGACCATTATCAAGTCCTGGACCATTATCAAGTTTTGAACCATTATCAAGTCCAGGACCATTATCAAGTCTATTATCAAGTCCAGGACCATTATCAAGTCCTGGACCATTATCAAGTCCTGGACCATTATCAAGTCCTGGACCATTGTCAAGTCAAGGACCATTATTAAGTCCTGGACCATTATCAAGTCCAAGACCATTATCAAGTCCTTCACTAGTATCAAGTCCAGGACAATTATCCAGTCCCTAGCCATTATCAAGTCCTAGACCATTATCAAGTCCTGAACCACTATGAAGTCCAGGACCATTATCAAGTCCAAGACCATTATCAAGTCCTGGACCATTATCAAGTCCTGCATCATTATCAAGTCCTGCATAATTACCAAGTTCTGGGCCATTATCAAGTCCTGGAATATTATCAAGTCAAGGACCATTATCAAGTCCTGCATCATTATCACGTTCTGGGCCATTATCAAGTTCTGGGCCATTATAATGTTCTGGGCAATTATCAAGTCCTGGGCCATTATCAAGCCCTGGACTATTATCAAGTCCTGGACCATTATCAAGTCCTGGACCATTATCAAGACTTGGACCATTATCAAGTCTTGGACCATTGTCAAGTCCAGAACCATTATCAAGTCCTGGGCCATTATCAAGTCCAGGACCATTATCAAGTCCTGGACCATTATCAAGTCCAGAACCATTATCAAGTCCAGGACCATTATCAAGTCCTGGGCCATTATCAAGTCCAGGACCATTATCAAGTCCTGGACCATTATCAAGTCCTGAACCACTATCAAATCCAGGTCCATTATCAAGTCCTGAACCACTATGAAGTCCAGGACCATTATCAAGTACAAGACCATTATCAAGTCCAAGACCATTATCAAGTCCTGTATCATTATCAAGTCCTACATCATTATCAAGTTCTGGGTCATTATCAAGTCCTGGACCATTATCAAGTCCAGGACCATTATCAAGTCCTGCACCATTATCACGTTCTGGGCCATTATCAAGTTCTGGGCCATTATAAAGTTCTGGGTAATTATCAAGTCCTGGGCCATTATCAAGCCCTGGACTATTATCAAGTCCTGAACCATTATCAAGTCCAGGACTATTATCAAGTCAAGGACCATTATCAAGTCCTGCATCATTATGAAGTTCTGGGTCATTGTCCAGTTCTGGGCCATTATCAAGTCCTGGACCTTTATAAAGTCCTGGACCATTATCAAGTCCTGCATCATTATCAAGTCCTGCATCATTATCAAATTCTGGGTCATTATCAAGTCCTGGACCATTATCAAGTCAAGGACCATTATCAAGTCCTGCATCATTATCACGTTCTGGGCCATTATCAAGTTATGGGCCATTATAAAGTTCTGGGCAATTATCAAGTCCTGGGCCATTATCAAGCCCTGGACTATTATCAAGTCCTGGACCATTATCAAGTCCTGGACCATTATCAAGTCTTGGACCATTATCAAGTCTTG
The DNA here is from genome assembly GCF_020424385.1 of Procambarus clarkii. Lineage (NCBI taxonomy): Eukaryota > Metazoa > Arthropoda > Malacostraca > Decapoda > Cambaridae > Procambarus > Procambarus clarkii. Next base: position 5,317 of record NW_025553640.1, read on the forward strand.
GACCATTGTCAAGTCCAGAACTATTATCAAGTCCTGGGCCATTATCAAGTCCAGGACCATTATCAAGTCCTGGACCATTATCAAGTCTTGGACAATTATCAAGTCAAGGACCATTATCAAGTCCTGGACCATTATCAAGTCCTGAACCACTATCAAATCCAGGTTCATTATCAAGTCCTGAACCACTATGAAGTCCAGGACCATTATCAAGTCCAAGACCATTATCAAGTCCTGGACCATTATCAAGTACAGGACCATTATCAAGTCCTGCATCATTATCACGTTCTGGGCCATTATCAAGTTCTGGGCCATTATAAAGTTCTGGGTAATTATCAAGTCCTGGGCCATTATCAAGCCCTGGACTATTATCAAGTCCTGAACCATTATCAAGTCCAGGACTATTATCAAGTCAAGGACCATTATCAAGTCCTGCATCATTATCATGTTCTGGGCCATTATCAAGTTCTGGGCCATTATCCAGTTCTGGGCCATTATCAAGTCCTGGACCATTATAAAGTCCTGGACCATTATCAAGTCTTGGATTATTATCAAGTCCTGGACCATTATTAAGTCCAGGACCATTATCAAGTCCCTGACTATTATCAATTCCAGGACCATTATTAAGTCCAGGACCATTATCATGTCCAGGACCATTATCAAGTCCAGGACCATTATCAAGTCCTGGAACATTATCAAGTCCAGGACCATTATTAAGTCCTGGACCATTATCATGTCCTTGACTATTATCAAGTCTTGGACTATTATCAAGTCCAGGACCATTATTAAGTACAGGACCACTATCAAGTCCAGGACCATTAACAAGTCCAGGACCATTATCAAGTCCACGATCATTATCAAGTCCAGGATCATTATCAAGTCCAGGACCATTATCAAGTCCTGAATCATTATCAAGTTCAGGACCATTATCAAGTCCTGGACCATTATAAAGTCCAAGACCATTATCAAGTCCTTGACTATTATGAAGTCCAGGACCATTATCAAGTCCTGGACCATTATCAAGTCCTGGACCATTATCAAATCCTGGACCATTATCAAGTCCAGGACCATTATCAAGTCCTTGACTATTATCAAGTCCAGGACAATTATCCAGTCCTGGACCAATATTAAGTCCTTGACCATTGTGAAGTCCTGGACCATTGTGAAGTACTGGACCATTATCAAGTCCAGGACCATTATCAAGTCCTTGACTATTGTCAAGTCTTGGACTATTATCAAGTCCTGGACCATTATCAAGTCCAGGACAATTATCAAGTCTAGGACCATTATCAAGTCCAGGACCATTATCAAGTCCTGGACCATTATCAAGTCCTGAACCACTATCAAATCCAGGACCATTATTAAGTCATGGACAATTATCAATCCTGGACCATTATCAAGTTTTGAACCACTATGAAGTCCAGGACCATTATCAAGTCCATGACCATTATCAAGTCCTTGACTATTATCAAGTCCAGGACCATTATCATGTCCTGGACCATTATCAAGTCCTGGACCATTATCAAATCCTGGACCATTGTCAAGTCCAGGACCATTATTAAGTCCTGGACCATTATCAAGTCCAAGACCATTATCAAGTCCTTGACTAGTATCAAGTCCAGGACAATTATCCAGTCCCTAGCCATTATCAAGTCCTAGACCATTATCAAGTTCTGAACCACTATGAAGTCCAGGACCATTATCAAGTCCAAGACCATTATCAAGTCCTGGACCATTATCAAGTCCTGCATCATTATCAAGTCCTGCATCATTATCAAGTTCTGGGCCATTATCAAGTCCTGGACCATTATCAAGTCAAGGAACATTATCAAGTCTTGCATCATTATCACTTTCTGGGTCATTATCAAGTTCTGGGCCATTATAAAGTTCTGGGCAATTATCAAGTCCTGGGCCATTATCAAGCCCTGGACTATTATCAAGTCCTGGACCATTATCAAGTCCTGGACCATTATCAAGTCTTGGACCATTATCAAGTCTTGGACCATTGTCAAGTCCAGAACCATTATCAAGTCCTGGGCCATTATCAAGTCCAGGACCATTATCAAGTCCTGGACCATTATCAAGTCCTGGACAATTATCAAGTCCAGGACCATTATCAAGTCCAGGACCATTATCAAGTCCTGGGCCATTATCAAGTCCAGGACCATTATCAAGTCCTGGACCATTATCAAATCCAGGTCCATTATCATGTCCTGAACCACTATGAAGTCCAGGACCATTATCAAGTCCAAGACCATTATCAAGTCCTGCATCATTATCAAGTCCTGCATCATTATCAAGTTCTGGGTCATTATCAAGTCCTGGACCATTATCAAGTCCTGGACCATTATCAAGTCCTGGACCATTATAGTCCTGGGCCATTATCAAGTCCTGGACCATTATCAAGTTCTGGACCATTATCAAGTCCTGGGCCATTATCAAGTCCTGGACCATTATCAAGTCCTGAACCATTATCAAGTCCAGGACTATTATCAAGTCCTGGACCATTATCAAGTCCTGGATCATTATCAAGTTCTGGACCATTATCAAGTCCTGCACCATTATCAAGTTCTGGGCCATTATCAAGTCCTGGACCATTATCAAGTCCTGGACCATTATCAAGTCCTGGACCATTATCAAGTCCTGGACCATTATCAAGTCCTGGACCATTATCAAGTCTTGGACCATTATCAAGTCCTGGACCATTATCAAGTCCTGGACCATTATCAAGTCCTGGACCATTATCAAGTCCTGGACCATTATCAAGTCCTGGACCATTATCAAGTCCTGGACCATTGTCAAGTCCTGGACCATTGTCAAGTCCTGGACCATTGTCAAGTCCTGGACCATTATCAAGTCCTGGACCATTATCAAGTCTTGGACCATTATCAAGTCCTGGACCATTATCAAGTTTTGGATCATTATCAAGTCCTGGACCATTGGACCATTATCAAGTCCTGGACCATTATCAAGTCCTGGACCATTATCAAGTCCTGGACCATTATCAAGTCCTGGACCATTATCAAGTCCTGAACCATTATCAAGTCCTGGACCATTATCAAGTCCTGGTCATTATCAAGTCCTGGACCATTATCAAGTCCTTGACCATTATCAAGTCCTGGACCAATTATCAAGTCCTGGACCATTATCAAGTCAAGGACCATTATCAAGTCCTGGACCATTATCAAGTCCTGGACCATTATCAATTATCAAGTCCTGGACCATTATCAAGTCCTGGACCATTATCAAGTCCTGGACCATTATCAAGTCCTCAAGGACCATTATCAAGTCTTGGACAATTATCAAGTCTTGGACCATTATCAAGTCCTGGACCATTATCAAGTCCTGGACCATTATCAAGTCCTGAACCATTATCAAGTCCTGGACCATTATCATCCTGGACCATTATCAAGTCCTGGACCATTATCAAGTCCTGGACAATTATCAAGTCCTGGACCATTATCAAGTCCTGGACCATTATCAAGTCCTGGACCATTATCAAGTCCTGGACCATTATCAAGTCCTGGACATTATCAAGTCCTGGACCATTATCAAGTCCTGGGCCATTATCAAGTCCTGGGCCATTATCAAGTCCTGGACCATTATCAAGTCCTGGGCCATTATCAAGTCCTGGACCATTATCAAGTCCTGGGAGATTATCATGTTTTCGACCAATATCAAGTCCTGGACCATTATCAAGTCCTGGACCATTATCAAGTCCTGGACCATTATCAAGTCCTGGGCCATTATCAAGTCCTGGACCATTATCAAGTCCTGAACCATTATCAAGTCCTGGACCATTATCAAGTCCTGGACCATTATCAAGTCCTGGACCATTATCAAGTCCTGGACCATTATCAAGTCCTGGACCATTATCAAGTCCTGGACCATTATCAAGTCCTGAACCATTATCAAGTCCTGGACCATTATCAAGTCCTGAACCATTATCAAGTCCTGGACCATTATCAAGTCCTGTACCATTATCAAGTCCTGGACCATTATCATTACCATTATCAAGTCCTGTCAAGTCCTGTACCATTATCAAGTCTTGTACCATTATCAAGTCCTGAACCATTATCAAGTCCTGGACCATTATCAAGTCCTGTACCATTATCAAGTCCTGTACCATTATCAAGTCCTGGACCATTATCAAGTCCTGAACCATTATCAAGTCCTGGACAATTATCAAGTCCTGTCCTCAAGGACAATTATCAAGTCCTGGACCATTATCAAGTCCTGGACCATTATCAAGTCCTGGACCATTATCAAGTCCTGGACCATTATCAAGTCCTGAACCATTATCAAGTCCTGGACCATTATCAAGTCCTGGACCATTATCAAGTCCTGGACCATTATCAAGTCCTGGACCATTATCAAGTCCTGGACCATTATCAAGTCCTGAACCATTATCAAGTCCTGTACCATTATCAAGTCCTGTACCATTATCAAGTCCTGAACCATTATCAAGTCCTGGACCATTATCAAGTCCTGGACCATTATCAAGTCCTGGACCATTATCAAGTCCTGGACCATTATCAAGTCCTGGACCATTATCAAGTCCTGGACCCATTATCAAGTCCTGGAACCATTATCAAGTCCTGGACCCATTATCAAGTCCTGGACCCATTATCAAGTCCTGGACACATTATCAAGTCCTGGACCCATTATCAAGTCCTGGACCATTATCAAGTCCTGCGACCATTATCAAGTCCTGGACCATTATCAAGTCCTGGACCATTATCAAGTCCTGGATCCACCATTATCAAGTCCTGGACCATTATCAAGTCCTGGACCATTATCAAGTCCTGGACCATTATCAAGTCCTGGACCATTATCAAGTCCTGGACCATTATCAAGTCCTGGACCATTATCAAGTCCTGGACCATTATCAAGTCCTGGACCATTATCAAGTCCTGGACCATTATCAAGTCCTGGACCATTATCAAGTCCTGGACCATTATCAAGTCCTGGACCATTATCAAGTCCTGGACCATTATCAAGTCCTGGACCATTATCAAGTCCTGGACCATTATCAAGTCCTGGACCATTATCAAGTCCTGGACCATTATCAAGTCCTGGACAATTATCAAGTCCTGGACCATTATCAAGTCCTGGACAATTATCAAGTCCTGGACCATTATCAAGTCCAGGACCATTATCAAGTCCTGGACAATTATCAAGTCCAGGACCATTATCAAGTCCTGGACCATTATCAAGTCCTGGACCATTATCAAGTCCTGGACCATTATCAAGTCCTGGACCATTATCAAGTCCTGGACCATTATCAAGTCCTGGACCATTATCAAGTCCTGGACCATTATCAAGTCCTGGACCATTATCAAGTCCTGGACCATTATCAAGTCCTGGACCATTATCAAGTCCTGGACAATTATCAAGTCCTGGACCATTATCAAGTCCTTGACAATTATCAAGTCCTGGACCATTATCAAGTCAAGGACCATTATCAAGTCCTGGACAATTATCAAGTCCTGGACAATTATCAAGTCCTGGACAATTATCAAGTCCTGGACCATTATCAAGTCCTGGACCATTATCAAGTCCTGGACAATTATCAAGTCCAGGACCATTATCAAGTCCTGGACAATTATCAAGTCCAGGACCATTATCAAGTCCTGGACAATTATCAAGTCCTGGACAATTCAGGTCAGCCAGGAATGCACAGTCCCTCACTGCGCCTCACAAGCCCTGAGACTAATTATCAAGTCCATTGACCCTCACAACTCCTGGACAACGCCTTGTTTCCCTCACAACAGCCTCACCTGGCCTCACAACGCCTTCACAACGCCTCACAACTCCTCACACCGCCTCACAACTCCTCACAACGCCTATCAACGCCTCACACGCCTCACACCTCCTCATAACGCCTCACAACGCCTCACATCGCCTCACAACGCCTCACACCGCCTCACAACTCAACAACGCCTCACAACGCCTCACAACGCCTCACAACGCCTCACAACGCCTTACAACGCCTCAGGACCCTCATCAACGTCCTGGACACGCCTCACAAGCCTCACAACGCCTCACACGCCTGGACAACGCCTCACAACGCCTCACAAGTCCGGCCTCTCAACGCCTCACACCAGCCCTCACAACGCCTCACAACGCCTCACAACGCCTACACCAGCCGTGAGGTCAACGCCTCACAACGCCTCACAACACCTCACAACGCCTCACAACGCCTCACAAACGCCTCACAACGCCTCACAACGTTCTCAGAAGCAGTAATTGTCCCTCACAACGCCTCACAACGCTTCACAACGCCTCACAGCGCCTCACAACGCCTCACAACCCAACACAACCCCTCACAAGGCCTCACAACGCTTCACAACGCCTCACAACTCCTCACAACGCCTCACAACTCCTCACAACGCCTCATACCACCTCACAACGCCTCATACCGCCTCACAACGCCTCACAACGCCTCATACTGCCTCACAACGCCTCACAACGCCTCACAACGCCTCACAACGCCTCATAACGCCTCACAGCGCCTCACAACTCCTCACAACGCCTCACAACGCCTCATACCGCCTCACAACGCCTCACAACGCCTCACAATTCCTCACAACGCCTCACAACGCCTCACAACGCATCACAACTCCTCACAACGCCTTACAACCCCTCACAACGCCTCACAACGCCCCACAACGCCTCACAACGCCTCACAACGCCTCACAACGCCTCACAACTCCTCACAACGCCTCACAACGCCTCACAACGCCTCACAACGCCTCACAACGCCTCACAACGCCTCACAACTCCTCACAACGCCTCACAACGTCTCATAACGCCTCACAACGCCTCACAACGCCTCACAACGCCTCACAACGCCTCACAACGCCTCACACCGCCTCACACCGCCTCACAACGCCTCAAAACGCCTCACAACGCCTCACAACGCCTCACAACGCCTCACAACGCCTCACAACGCCTCACAACGCCTCACACCGCCTCACAACGCCTCACAACGCCTCACAACTCCTCACAACGCCTCACAACGCCTCACAACGCCTCACAACGCCTCACAACGCCTCATAACGCCTCACAACGCCTCACAACGCCTCATAACGCCTCACAGCGCCTCACAACGCCTCATACCGCCTCACAACGCCTCATACCGCCTCACAACGCCTCGCAGCGCCTCACAACGCCTCACAACGGCTCACAACGCCTCACAACGCCTCACAAAGCCTCACAACGCCTCACAACGCCTCACAACGCCTCACAACGCCTCACAGCGCCTCACAACGCCTCTCAACGCTTCATACCGCCTCACAACGCCTCACAACGCCTCACAACGCCTCACAACGCCTCACAACGCCTCACACCTCCTTACAACGCCTCACAACGCCTCACAACGGCTCACAACGCCTCACACTGCCTCACAACGCCTCACAACGCCTCACACCACCTCTCAACGCCTCACACCGCCTCACAACGCCTCACAACGCCTCACAACGCCTCACACCGCCTCACAACGCCTCACAACGCCTCACAACGCCCCACAACGCCTCACAACGCCTCACAACGCCTCACAACGCCTCACAACGCCTCACAACTCCTCACAACGCATCACAACTCCTCACAACGCCTCACAACGCCTCACAACGCCTCACAACACCTCACAACGCCTCACAACGCCTCACAACGCCTCACAACGCCTCACAACACCTCAAAACACCTCACAACGCCTCACAACGCCTCACAACGCCTCACAACACCTCACAACACCTCACAACACCTCACAACGCCTCACAACGCCTCACAACGCCTCACAACGCCTCACAACGCCTCACAACGCCTCACAACGCCTCACAACGCCTCACAACACCTCACAACGCCTCACAACGCCTCACAACGCCTCACAACGCCTCACAACACCTCACAAGGCCTCACAACGCCTCACAAAGCCTCACAACGCCTCACAACGCCTCACAACGCCTCACAACGCCTCACAACGCCTCACAACGCCTCACAACGCCTCACAACGCCTCACAACACCTCACAAGGCCTCACAACGCCTCACAACGCCTCACAACACCTCACAAGGCCTCACAACGCCTCACAAGGCCTCACAACGCCTCACACACACAAGCCAGGTATTCCACACGGCCAAAACTCACTATAAATGAGGGCCCTCGGTGGTAAAGTTATATAAATTGGTTTATACCATTATTAGCGAGGCTGGACGTGTTGTTGTGAGACATTCTCTCCCAGGACCATCACTGGGTAGTGTAGACCTGGGTAAACTCCAGAGGTAAACCTGCCGCTTGACACGGAAGACCTGGTGAAGGGAAGAGCAGTGCGAGGAGATGGGAGGTGAGAAAGTAGGGGAGAATGAATGGAGGAGAGAGAGAGAGAGAGAGAGAGAGAGAGAGAGAGAGAGAGAGAGAGAGAGAGAGAGAGAGAGAGAGAGAGAGAGAGAGAGAGAGAGAGAGAGAGAGAGAGAGAGAATGCCTACCTAACGGAACTTAGGTATCAGTGACTAAAAGTGAGGTCTAGCTCCCTGTACCCCGCCTACTGACTTTGTGTCCCTGTTGTGTATAATAATTTGACTATTCACATGTTTGAATTTTGTGTCGCATGTATCATTTAAGTTCAGCATGGAGGTGGCTTCCCCAGCTTCTTACATTGCCTCCCCCCCCCCCCTCGGTGGGGGGCCTGAGGGTTGAGTGGACAGCGTTCGGGATTCGTAGGCCTGCGGTTCCGGGTTCGATCCCCGGTGAAGGCGGAAACAAATGTGCAGAGTTTTTTTTACCCTGTTGCGCCTGTTCACCTAAAAGTAAAAGGTACCTGGGAGTGTGCCCATCGTTCATGAACATATATGGAATGTAACATTTGTGTTCAATTTAACAATTGTTCATTTATAACTCATTTACACTTCCAGTTCCGTCTATGTCCCCTTCTCCTTGTGTCGCTCAGTATAAAGTGACTGTCCTTGTGTCGCTCAGTATAAAGTGGCTCTCCTTGTGTCGCTCAGTATAAAGTGGCCTGTCCTTGTGTCGCTCAGTATAAAGTGGCCTGTCCTTGTGTCGCTCAGTATAAAGTGGCTGTCCTTGTGTCGCTCAGTATAAAGTGGCCTGTCCTTGTGTCGCTCAGTATAAAGTGACTGTCCTTGTGTCGCTCAGTATAAAGTGACTGTCCTTGTGTCGCTCAGTATAAAGTGACTCTCCTTGTGTCGCTCAGTATAAAGTGACTGTCCTTGTGTCGCTCAGTATAAAGTGACTGTCCTTGTGTTGCTCAATATAAAGTGGCTGTCCTTGTGTCGCTCAGTATAAAGTGGCCTGTCCTTGTGTCGCTCAGTATAAAGTGACTGTCCTTGTGTTGCTCAGTATAAAGTGGCTTGTCCTTGTCCATCTCGGCTGTCCATCCTCAGGATCTTGTATGTAGTGATCATAACCTTCTACTGACCAAGATATTGACTAGACCTAGAATCAGTTCACTTAAAGATATAATCACTGGAGCACTAACTCTGGACAGAAGAGCCTCCAATAGCAACAGGTGGACCCATTGTGCGATAAACACCATCAATACATTCGATATAACAAACACAGTCACTGAGAAGGGTGTCGACGAAATACATGCAGACTTTGTTATGCAAGCCCCTTGGGCATCTCCGCCAGCAGTCTTTAAGATTATGGCTCTTGAAGGAAAAAAAGAACCAGACTAAGCCTCATCTGCTACGTAACATTGCACAGATGCAAACAGAAGCAAACTTGGCATCCGACAGCTTTACACACTTCACAGATGGATCAGTAGACCAGCAGGGACAAGAAACCGGAGCTGCAGTTAAAGCAGGAAACTCTGTAAATAGTTGGAGACTCTCAAATGGGTGTTCGACTTTACAAACAGAGATGCTAGCCATTCAAAAGGCTTTGGAACATGCTCTTGCTGAGCACCAACAACATGTTATCATACATACAGATTCGAGAACCGCCATTGAAACCTTGCAACAAGAACACATATGTGATAACATACATCTGATAACAAAGGTCATATCATTCATGCAAACACTCAAACGACAAGGCCGACGGGTACTTATCAACTGGGTGCCAAGTCATGTGGGAATAATAGGAAATGACATTGCAGACGAAGCTGCAAAACTTGCAACTAAGAGAAGAAATATAAACATTTATATACCACAGAGTCTATCACAGATTAAGAAAGTAATTAGAAGTAGAGCAATGTAGATGATGTACAGTGACCACAACACAGCAGTTGCAACATCAGGATCTGTAGGTTGATACAAGAATTCAACCAACTACGAACCACTTATTTTGATGAAAGGGAGCAGTAGAGCAACAGAAGTACACTTACATCGCATCAGGCTTGGATTCCCATGTGCATGGGAAACAGGCTTACAGGTTCCGGAAGATGAGAGGAAATGTCAGCACTATGTTGAAATGCCCGACAGACCACTGGAACATTATCTAACACAGTGCACAGTTACAAACCCATTAAGATTTCAACTTAGATTCAACAGAGCAGAAGAAGTTGTTAAACACGTGGGACAAAATCTTACTGAAGCAACCATACGAGTCGTAAATACTCATACTCCGCCCAAGTAAAACAGAAACAAGCAACACTTAGTGGGCCAGCCAGAGGCTTAGGGCCCGCCCAGTGGGCCAGCCATAGGCTTAGGGCCCGCCCAGTGGACCAGCCAGAGGCTTAGGGCCCGCCCAGTGGGCCAGCCAGAGGCTTAGGGCCCGCCCAGTGGGCCAGTCAGAGGCTTAGGGCCCGCCCAGTGGGCCAGCCAGAGGCTTAGGGCCCGCCCAGTGGTCCAGCCAGAGGCTTAGGGCCCGCCCAGTGGGCCAGTCAGAGGCTTAGGGCCCGCCCAGTGGGCCAGCCAGAGGCTTAGGGCCCGCCCAGTGGGCCAGCCAAAGGCTTAGGGCCCGCCCAGTGGGCCAGTCAGAGGCTTAGGGCCCGCCCAGTGGGCCAGCCAGAGGCTTAGGGCCCGCCCAGTGGTCCAGCCAGAGGCTTAGGGCCCGCCCAGTGGGCCAGTCAGAGGCTTAGGGCCCGCCCAGTGGGCCAGCCAGAGGCTTAGGGCCCGCCCAGTGGTCCAGCCAGAGGCTTAGGGCCCGCCCAGTGGGCCAGTCAGAGGCTTAGGGCCCGCCCAGTGGGCCAGCCAGAGGCTTAGGGCCCGCCCAGTGGACCAGCCAGAGGCTTAGGGCCCGCCCAGTGGTCCAGCCAGAGGCTTAGGGCCCGCCCAGTGGGCCAGTCAGAGGCTTAGGGCCCGCCCAGTGGGCCAGCCAGAGGCTTAGGGCCCGCCCAGTGGGCCAGTCAGAGGCTTAGGGCCCGCCCAGTGGTCCAGCCAGAGGCTTAGGGCCCGCCCAGTGGGCCAGTCAGAGGCTTAGGGCCCGCCCAGTGGGCCAGCCAGAGGCTTAGGGCCCGCCCAGTGGGCCAGCCAGAGGCTTAGGGCCCGCCCAGTGGGCCAGTCAGAGGCTTAGGGCCCGCCCAGTGGGCCAGCCAGAGGCTTAGGGCCCGCCCAGTGGACCAGCCAGAGGCTTAGGGCCCGCCCAGTGGGCCAGCCAGAGGCTTAGGGCCCGCCCAGTGGGCCAGCCAGAGGCTTATATAGGGCCCGCCCAGTGGACCAGCCAGAGGCTTAGGGCCCACACAGTGGGCCAGCCAGAGGCTTAGGGCCCGCCCAGTGGGCCAGCCAGAGGCTTAGGGCCCGCCCAGTGGGCCAGCCAGAGGCTTAGGGCCCGCCCAGTGGGCCAGCCAGAGGCTTAGGGCCCGCCCAGTGGGCCAGCCAGAGGCTTAGGGCCCGCCCAGTGGGCCAGCCAGAGGCTTAGGGCCCGCCCAGTGGGCCAGCCAGAGGCTTAGGGCCCGCCCAGTGGGCCAGCCAGAGGCTTAGGGCCCGCCCAGTGGGCCAGCCAGAGGCTTAGGGCCCGCCCAGTGGGCCAGCCAGAGGCTTAGGGCCCGCCCAGTGGGCCAGCCAGAGGCTTAGGGCCCGCCCAGTGGGCCAGCCAGAGGCTTAGGGCCCGCGCAGGAATATCCCTGCCCAAAAAAATAACCTATGCCTTTCCTTTCCTCTTGGTTGTGAAATATATTCCCTTCATATATGGTCATAAGGAGGAGGAGGAGGAGGAGGAGAAGGAGGAGGAGGAGAAGGAGGAGGAGGAGGAGGAGGAGGAGGAGGAGGAGGAGGAGGAGGAGGAGGAGGAGGTGGAGGAGAAGGAGGAGGAGGAGAAGGCGGCGTAGGAACGGGTTGCACAACCTGCTCCGCCCCCCCCCCCCCCCCTCCCCCCTGGCAGGCCACCAGGATGTTGTTGCTCCATCAACAGGTCTGGGGCGCGGCGGCCCCTCACACGACCCTCTACTGTGGCCTCAACCACAGGGGGGGGGGGCTCTTTGGCGAAGGTGGGGGGGGAGTGTCTGGTGGGGGGGGTGTATAGTGGGGGGCGGGGTGGGATAACATTAAGGCAAGCACAACATAAGATAACATGATAACATGACCCTACACAATGCCTGGGGTTCGACGCCTGGAACTCCAGGAGTTGTCATGGTTCGTCAGTCCGAGCTCCGAAGCACCAGGAGGCTGTTTATAACAATAACAACAGTTGATTGGGAAGTTTTCATGCGTGTAAACTGTTTATTAAATGTAACCAAAGCCGTCAAAGATTGAGGAAAGATGTACACGTTCGTAAGTATTTGCGTAACTGCTTCGGTGAATCTGG
>NW_025553642.1:0-11374 GCF_020424385.1 Procambarus clarkii
TTAATGGCCATAAATGAATGATAGACGGGTTTCGGATAGACACTTAACTTGAAAATTTGTAGACAGCGTGTTGACAATGGTACACCTTTGGTTTCCATAACACTACGTCCAAGTAAATTTAACAGGAGCCGAATTTGCTCCCGTGTGAGCCTCTGGTCTCGTATAAAACAATGGCTGTTTAACACTCCATACTATTGACGTTACTGGCCGACATTGTCCAGATATGATAGGAGCTAAATTTGCTCCACACGTCTCGGAGGTGACACAACAATGGCTGCCTCCTTCTTCCCTCTGACGCCTGGCTTACATTGTCCACATTTCAGAAAGTGATAGAAGGGTCACATTTACTCTACTTTAATATTGATAATTAAGTTAATTTATATAAGATGTTTTATGATGGTAAAGTCCAAAGACTAATGTATTTAAGAATAATTCCCAGCAGAATAGCTGGTGAATTATAATAGTATGTGGTGATGATATCCCGTTTTCTTTAGACGGTAATTCCACTACAAGTTACGTTTTCTATGGGTAACTTGTTTATACAACACAGCTCTTATCTGTCTGTATGATATTATTATTAAATGGTGTCGGATTTTCCGACATAATTCCCCAGGGGCTGCTCACGGGTCGAAGTCCTATTTAGAACAGACGAACACCGATACTCCTCCTTCGAATTATTAGATTAATTTGATGTTAGTAGTTAGTAATCACACATTTGTGTGTCTGTTCGTACAGGACGGATGTCCCGTACTAGAGTTGCAGGGGTTAGAAGTCTAATGCGATTTCATTTCCCTGTCAACTCTTGAAAGGCTAATATTCAAGCCTTAATACATATTATTTAACCCAGAAGACTGAATGTGATCAAGTACTACAGTCAAGTATGATTCAGGGACTGCAATGAGATCAGTGACATCAGATATAACTTGAAGTTTGTTCAGGTAACTGGTCACTGATATATAAACACTGAGGCCCATGGAATACATCTTGATTAAATAATAAATGTATCAAATCAGTCATCAGATTTATTAGGGTTTAATTTAGTTAATTGATTCAGAAGATTGAATAGCTCATCATTAAAGTAAAGTATGGTTCTGAGACTGCAGTGGGTTCAGTGACATTGGTCGCAGTGACTTGTAGCTGTTTTAGGCTACTGTTCACTGATTTGCCACTGAGGCCTCATGAACTCATCTCCAGCTTCAAATGATGATACTAACATCAACCTCTGTTGGTATAGTCAGCTGTAATCTCCTTAGTATAATGCTACTGGAGAAATATAATCAGCTGACAAATTTAGATTTCTATTGGTATTGTTTATCTGCAGGCATAGGTCTCCTCAGGCTTGATACTGGACCTGAGAGTATTTACCTCCTGCAGACTTTAACATGGTTATGCCCTGATATTTAGTAGGGCTACCGATGAATCGATGGTAGTAGTCTGCCCCCACAAAGACAGCCATTTGGCATTTGATTTGCTCAAATTTACCTGCAGCTGCTTGATAATAGCTTTCCAGGTCAGCATAATCAACTTGAGATTGTTGTGACAAATCTTCACATTTCTTGATCTGTCTTGTTAAGTGGCCTTTAAGACCTGCAAGGGTTCTTTTCATTCTCCCTGCATTATCCATACTGGCTCGTTGGTGAAGCCTTGTGAGACTTGTACTTGGGCTGCTCATAATACTGAACAAACACTAATGGTAGCCTAGGGTAAATTCTGCACTCACTAGGCAATAATCCTACCTCTACTAGAGGTTAGCACTTAAAATTAATACACATTATATATATACAATCATCCACACTAATGATTTGAGTGATAAACCAGTGTCACTGGAAGTACCTTTAGGTTAGCTCTTCTATATCACCCTAGGATGGTAGAGACACTAATTAATCACTCAAAGGTGTAATGACCATAAGTAAATTATTATATATACAACTCAACTCGAGTTGATAAAAGTTACACCCAAAATAGGGTCTGCACCATTCATTAATGGTGTTAGGTTATTCAATATAGTACAACTGACTATAGTAATAATGGGACTAGGATGAACAATAATAGTTCAACTAGTCAATGGTAATATCCTACCCTGTTGTGGGTTGGCAATTAGTAAATATTATACTGTGATCACTAGTGCAATATATATTAAATAATTCTCTATTTTGGAGAAATAATATACACAATTATTGTTAATAGCCTCTTAATTAGCCTCTATGAAACTTCTAATATTATCTAGAAGTATTAAATGTTATTAGTGACCTCGCGAAATAAAGTCCACAAAATTCGTGGATAATCTCTCGCGAAATGTAACACCACGAAATCCGTGAACAATATCGCGAAGACACAGTCACTAATTAGGCTGGCTTCTATATTAGCGCTGTCATTTCACGAAATAACACGCCACCAAATATCTGTGGGTGTGCATGAAACCGCTGACGAAGCTGAACTGGGCTGAGGGAGGCTCCTGAGCTCCCACGAGGCAACGCCGCTGTCTTGACTGGCTTTGTTTAAATAACACTGCACTAGTATATTTAATGAATCCACTGGTTAACTGGTTCATCCGGTACTAAGATGACCAAATGTGGGTTCAAAGGATCAAATAATCCGTCATCCGGTTCGAAGCACCAAATAATGTGGGAACCGACCTGTGAGATTTATATTTATTTAATTTATATGAATTTATATAGAATTTATATTTACGTTAATTTATATACTTCGATAGCAATTTGTATGATAATGAGTGGACTGTATTTCTGCAATAATCTCAATCTCACAAATCGATCCTCTACACATTAGGGGGGTTTATTAAATTAATATATATGCAGCCAATCAAACTACAGTATTAACTACATACATTGAAAAGGTTCCTTATCTTATAGTACAGCAGGTTAGTCCACCAGGTATAACTAGGGTGTAGACACCAAATTATCCTCTTTGAGGTAGCTTCCATATCACCCAGTAACTGGTGCACAAATCCTTCCTCGTCTTGACCTGTCAAAAGTGCGCTAGCTGTGAAGCCAGAATCCTATATATGACAAGCTATATCAGAGAAAACACTATACAGTACATGGAACATGAAGACCTGGCTTAATTACCTTTAGTTTGAGGCGATTTCGCGATCTAACCAGGTCACCCTATATCCTGACATTAATGGCCATAAATGAATGATAAACGGGTTTCGGATAGACACTTAACTTGAAAATTTGTAGACAGCGTGTTGACAATGGTACACCTTTGGTTTCCATAACACTACGTCCAAGTAAATTTAACAGGAGCCGAATTTGCTCCCGTGTGAGCCTCTGGTCTCGTATAAAACAATGGCTGTTTAACACTCCATACTATTGACGTTACTGGCCGACATTGTCCAGATATGATAGGAGCTAAATTTGCTCCACACGTCTCGGAGGTGACACAACAATGGCTGCCTCCTTCCTCCCTCTGACGCCTGGCTTACATTGTCCACATTTCAGAAAGTGATAGAAGGGTCACATTTACTCTACTTTAATATTGATAATTAAGTTAATTTATATAAGATGTTTTATGATGGTAAAGTCCAAAGACTAATGTATTTAAGAATAATTCCCAGCAGAATAGCTGGTGAATTATAATAGTATGTGGTGATGATATCCCGTTTTCTTTAGACGGTAATTCCACTACAAGTTACGTTTTCTATGGGTAACTTGTTTATACAACACAGCTCTTATCTGTCTGTATGATATTATTATTAAATGGTGTCGGATTTTCCGACAATTACTACACTGTCTTCATTATCATCACATTATTACACTCCCATCATCATCATCACCAAATTTTTACACTCCCATCATCATCACCACATTTCTACACTTCCATCATCATCACTACATTACTCCACTTCCGCCGTTATCACCACATTACTCATATCATCATAACAACAATACTCCACTCCCATTATCATCCCATTGTTAAGTCTACTGCCATTTGTATTTTTTTACAGTGCTTGTCATAAAGAGTTCATTAATGTTCTAGCAATCACACTGAGGCCTGTGAATCCTGACTGCTATCATTCAGATGTTAGTCTTTTTGATCCAGGTCTTGTATATAGCTTGTAAATATATTGTAAATATATTGTACATTAAAAAAAAATCCTCATTATCTAATCTTAAAATTCATTTGTGGTTGTTAGGTCAGAACTTTTGCTCCATTAATGTAAATAATTGTCTTTAATTTTGTGTTGTTTCCAAGCAAATGCCATTTAACACATGTTAATAATTTTGTTTAGGCAATACCTCTAGTTGTATTGTTCATATCTGATAATTAGACATGTATATGTTCTTAATGCTCTAGTTTAATTAAAGCATTGTTACCATGATTTTTTACACCTGATCTTCTTTAAATGTTTATTATGAAAATTTCACATGTAAGCCATTATTGAATGCCACCGAGGTCCTTTCAGTATCATGGTAACTAACTATATAGCTAGCCAGAGCTTGTCGACAAGGGACGTCGACTTGGTAGCGTGTCCGAGCGGTGTTAATACTCAAATTGTATGACGGTTGAAACATAACCAATCACAGGCGAGTAGGCCTCTGACGTCATGCCAGACAGAGCGGCACCAGCCGTGCTCCCAGCAGGCCTCAGTATTCTCACAGACCCAGAGCAGGTTGGACCTCGGCTGGCCAGTTATACACCTTGTTGCCTCACTCCTGGGCAGGTCGAGACATCTAGGCGCGTCTCCTTGCACCCGTTGCCTCTATTCACCTAGCAATAATTAGGAACTTGGTTGTTAGTCGACCATTGTGGGTTGCTTTCTGAGGAATGGTCAAATACCGTTCATATTAGGAAGCTGGTCGGCCGAGCGGACAGATCACTGGACTTGTGATCCTGTGGTCCCGGGTTCGATCCCGGGCGCCGGCGAGAAACAATGGGCAGAGTTTCTTTCACCCTATGCCCCTGTTACCTAGCAGTAAAATAGGTACCTGGGTGTTAGCCAGCTGTCACGGGCTGCTTCCTGGGAGTGGAAGCCTGGTCGAGGACCGGGCCGCGGGGACACTAAAAAGCCCCAAAATCATCTCAAGATAACTCAATAAACTACTGAAGTGTCTGCTGTGTATAACTACAACTAACATACATCCAAGAAGGCAACGAATACCATCATCATCACCACATTACTCTACTACCAACATCATAACAACATTACTCCACTACCGTCATTGCCATCACCACATTACTCCATTTCCTCCATCATCGCCACATTACTCCATTTCCTCCATCATTGTCACATTACTCAACTCCCATCATCATCATTACATTTCTACAATCTCATCATCATCACCACATTAATCCACTCGCAAGATCCTCACCACATTTCTCCACTACAATAATTATCATCACTACATCACTACATTACACAATTCCCATTATCATCACATTTCTTCACTCCTACTAACATCACCCCTTTAATAATCTCCCATCATCATCACCACATTATTAAACACCCATCATCATCCTCACCACATTACTTCACTTCGATCATCATCACCACATTACTACACTCCCAACATCATCACCATCATTATCATCATCATCATCATCACAACTTTACTTCACTCTCTTCATCATCAAAATATTACTTCACTCTTATCATCATAACATCATTGCTACACTTCCATCATCATCAAAACATTACTATACTCCCATCATCATCACAACAATATTCCACACCCATCATCATCATCACATTACTCCACTCCCATCATTACAACCAAATTATTACACTCCCATCATCATCACCAGTTTACTACACTCCCATCATCATCATCATCAACACATTACTCCACCCCTAACACCATCACTATGGCTACTAGACATCGAATATCATCACCACATTACTACACTCCTAACATCATCACCATGACTACTACCCTCCGAACATCATCACCGCATCTCTACACTCCCAACATCATCACCACATTACTACAATCCTAGCATCATCACCACATTACTTTAATGTCAGCATCATCACCCCATTACTACTCACACATCATCACCACCACATTACTACACTCCCAACATCATCACTATGACTGCTACTCTCCGAACATCACCACATTATTGCACTCCCAAAATAATTACGATATTTCTACCCTCCCATCAACATCATTACGACTAATGCACTCCCGACATCCTCACTCACGACTATTACACTCCCATCATCATCACCAAGTTACTACACTCCCAACAACATCATCACATTTCTACACTCCTATCATCATCACCACATTACTACACTCCTATCATCATCACCACATTGTGGGGCCTCGTAGCCTGGTGGATAGCGCGCAGGACTCGTAATTCTGTGGCGCGGGTTCGATTCCCGCACGAGGCAGAAACAAATGGGGAAAGTTTCTTTCACCCTAAGTGCCCCTGTTACCTAGCAGTAAATAGGTACCTGGGAGTTAGTCAGCTGTCACGGGCTGCTTCCTGGGGTGTGTGTGTGTGTGTGTGTGGTGTGGAGAGAGAGAGAGAAAAAAAAAAGTAGTTAGTAAACAGTTGATTGACAGTTGAGAGGCGGGCCGAAAGAGCAAAGCTCAACCCCCGTAAAAACACAACTAGTAAACACATTACTACACTCCTATCATCATCACCACATTACTACACTCCTATCATCATCACCACATTACTACACTCCTATCATCATCACCACATTACTACACTCCTATCATCATCACCACATTACTACACTCCTATCATCATCACCACATTACTACACTCCTATCATCATCACCACAATACTACTCTCCCAGCATCACCACCACATTACTACACTCCTAACATCATCACCATCATTAAAACCATCATCACCAGATTACGACACTCCCATCATCATCACATTACTTCACTCCCACTATCATCTCAACATAAATTCACTCACATCTTCATCATCACCACATTACTACACTCTCATCATCATCACTACATTACTTCATTCCCATCATCATCACACCCATTCCGCCACCCCCACAATCACCACCCCTTTAATAAACTCCCATCATCATCATCATCATTACGAAACTCCACTCCCATCATCATCATCACCACAATACTCTACGCCGATCTTTATCATCACATTATTACACTCCCATCATCATCACGACATTACTCCACTCTCAAGATCCTCATCACATTATTCCACTCGCATCATCATCACCACATTCCTCCACTCCCACAATCACCACCACTTTAATATACTCCCATCATCATCACTACAATACATCACTCCTATCATCAACACCACAATACTTCACTCCCTACATCATCACCTCATTACTCCACTCCCATCTTTATCATCTCATTATTATATTCCCATCGACATCACCACATTATAACACTCCCATCAACATCAGGCTGCTACGGGCTGCTTCCTGGGGGGAGTGGAAGGGTTATAACAAACATATGTTATATGAAGTTATCAGACGATAACTTCAAGAGAAACTCTTCGAACATCATCACAACATTACTTCACTCCTAACATCATCACCACATTACAACATTCCCAACAATATCATCACGAATAATGCACTATAAACATCATCACCACGACCACTACACTCCTATCATCATCACAACATTATTTCACTCCTAACATCATCACCACATTTGCACAGATACGAACCCATTAAGATTTCAACTTAGATTCAACAGAGCAGAGGAACTGTTTAAACACTTGGGATAAAATCTTACTGAAGCGACCATACGAGTAATAAATACTCATACTCCGCCCAAGTTAAACAGAAACAAGCAACACTTAGTGGGCCAGCCAGAGGCTTAGGGCCCGCGCAGGAATATCCCTGCAAAAAAAAAATTACCACATTACCTCACTCCCAATATCATCACCATCATTATCACTATCATCACCACATTACTACACTCACATCATCATCACAACGTTACTCCACTCTCATCATCATCATCACCTCATTACTAAACTCCAATCATCCTCACCACATTACAACACTCCTATCATCATCATCATCATCATCATGACCTTACTTCACTCCTAACGTCATCACCACATTACTACACTCCCAACATCATCACCATCATAACCACCATATTACTACACTCTCATCATCATCATCATAACATTACTCAACCTCCATTATCATCACAACATTACTACACTCCCATCATCATCAACACATTATTTAACTCCCATCATCATAACCTAATCAGTACAATCCCATAATGATTACCACACTACTACACTCCCACAATCATCACCACATTACTACAAATCCATCATCATCACAACATTACTTCACTCCCATCATCATTTTAACAATACTCCAGTCTCATCATCATCCCCACATTACATCACTCTCATCATTATCATAACATTATTACATTCCCATCATCATCACTACATTGCTCCACTCCCAGCATCACCACGCCTTTACGACATCATCATCACTATTACTACTACACTCCCAACATCATCACCACATTACTACACTCCCAACATCATCACCACATTACTACACTCCTAACATCATCACCACATTACTACACTCCCAACATCATCACCACATTACTACACTCCCAACATCATCACCACATTACTACACTCCCAACATCATCACCACATTACTACACTCCCAACATCATCACCACATTACTACACTTCTAACATCATCACCACATTACTACACTTCTAACATCATCACCACATTACTACACTCCCAACATCATCACCACATTACTACACTTCTAACAACATCACCACATTACTACACTCCCAACATCACCACCACATTACTACACTTCTAACATCATCACCACATTACTGCACTTCTAACATCATCACCACATTACAGCACTTCTAACATCATCACCGTGATTATCACCATAATCACCAAATTATTACACTCCCATCAACATTATTATCACATTACTCTACTCACAACTTCATCATCACATTACTACGCAACAACATCATCCCCACATTACTAAACTCCCATCATCATCACCACATTACATCACTCCCATCGTCATAACCACATTATTTCAGTCCCATCATCATCCACACCACAATACTCCTCTTCGATCATCATCACCACATTACTACGCTCCCATCATCATCCCCACATTACATCACTCCCTTCCACATCACAACATTACTTCACTCCCATCATTATCGCCAAATTACTACACTCTCATCATCACAACATTACTACACTGCCATCATCATCATCACAACATTACTGTGGGAACCGACCTGTGAGATTTATATTTATTTAATTTATATGAATTTATATAGAATTTATATTTACGTTAATTTATATACTTCGATAGCAATTTGTATGATAATGAGTGGACTGTATTTCTGCAATAATCTCAATCTCACAAATCGATCCTCTACACATTAGGGGGGTTTATTAAATTAATATATATGCAGCCAATCAAACTACAGTATTAACTACATACATTGAAAAGGTTCCTTATCTTATAGTACAGCAGGTTAGTCCACCAGGTATAACTAGGGTGTAGACACCAAATTATCCTCTTTGAGGTAGCTTCCATATCACCCAGTAACTGGTGCACAAATCCTTCCTCGTCTTGACCTGTCAAAAGTGCGCTAGCTGTGAAGCCAGAATCCTATATATGACAAGCTATATCAGAGAAAACACTATACAGTTCATGGAACATGAAGACCTGGCTTAATTACCTTTAGTTTGAGGCGATTTCGCGATCTAACCGGGTCACCCTATATCCTGACATTAATGGCCATAAATGAATGATAAACGGGTTTCGGATAGACACTTAACTTGAAAATTTGTAGACAGCGTGTTGACAATGGTACACCTTTGGTTTCCATAACACTACGTCCAAGTAAATTTAACAGGAGCCGAATTTGCTCCCGTGTGAGCCTCTGGTCTCGTATAAAACAATGGCTGTTTAACACTCCATACTATTGACGTTACTGGCCGACATTGTCCAGATATGATAGGAGCTAAATTTGCTCCACACGTCTCGGAGGTGACACAACAATGGCTGCCTCCTTCCTCCCTCTGACGCCTGGCTTACATTGTCCACATTTCAGAAAGTGATAGAAGGGTCACATTTACTCTACTTTAATATTGATAATTAAGTTAATTTATATAAGATGTTTTATGATGGTAAAGTCCAAAGACTAATGTATTTAAGAATAATTCCCAGCAGAATAGCTGGTGAATTATAATAGTATGTGGTGATGATATCCCGTTTTCTTTAGACGGTAATTCCACTACAAGTTACGTTTTCTATGGGTAACTTGTTTATACAACACAGCTCTTATCTGTCTGTATGATATTATTATTAAATGGTGTCGGATTTTCCGACATAATTCCCCAGGGGCTGCTCACGGGTCGAAGTCCTATTTAGAACAGACGAACACCAATACTCCTCCTTCGAATTATTAGATTAATTTGATGTTAGTAGTTAGTAATCACACATTTGTGTGTCTGTTCGTACAGGACGGATGTCCCGTACTAGAGTTGCAGGGGTTAGAAGTCTAATGCGATTTCATTTCCCTGTCAACTCTTGAAAGGCTAATATTCAAGCCTTAATACATATTATTTAACCCAGAAGACTGAATGTGATCAAGTACTACAGTCAAGTATGATTCAGGGACTGCAATGAGATCAGTGACATCAGATATAACTTGAAGTTTGTTCAGGTAACTGGTCACTGATATATAAACACTGAGGCCCATGGAATACATCTTGATTAAATAATAAATGTATCAAATCAGTCATCAGATTTATTAGGGTTTAATTTAGTTAATTGATTCAGAAGATTGAATAGCTCATCATTAAAGTAAAGTATGGTTCTGAGACTGCAGTGGGTTCAGTGACATTGGTCGCAGTGACTTGTAGCTGTTTTAGGCTACTGTTCACTGATTTGCCACTGAGGCCTCATGAACTCATCTCCAGCTTCAAATGATGATACTAACATCAACCTCTGTTGGTATAGTCAGCTGTAATCTCCTTAGTATAATGCTACTGGAGAAATATAATCAGCTGACAAATTTAGATTTCTATTGGTATTGTTTATCTGCAGGCATAGGTCTCCTCAGGCTTGATACTGGACCTGAGAGTAATTTACCTCCTGCAGACTTTAACATGGTTATGCCCTGATATTTAGTAGGGCTACCGATGAATCGATGGTAGTAGTCTGCCCCGACAAGGACAGCCATTTGGCATTTGATTTGCTCAAATTTACCTGCAGCTGCTTGATAATAGCTTTCCAGGTCAGCATAATCAACTTGAGATTGTTGTGACAAATCTTCACATTTCTTGATCTGTCTTGTTAAGTGGCCTTTAAGACCTGCAAGGGTTCTTTTCATTCTCCCTGCATTATCCAT
>NW_025553643.1:0-11705 GCF_020424385.1 Procambarus clarkii
CCCCTGCAGTTTTCAAAATATCCCAAACATCCCAATTTCGAGGCCTGAGCCATATTTTGGAGCCAAATTCTGGCTCTCTGCACGTATTCGCAGTTTGAAATTACGACTTTTTATACCCAACATATGCCAAGTACTGAAAGCGGCAGTGAGTCACATTTTGCCAAACCCCCTGCAGTTTTCAAAATATCCCAAACATCCCAATTTCGAGGCCTGAGCCATATTTTGGAGCCAAATTCTGGCTCTCTGCACGTATTCGCAGTTTGAAATTACGACTTTTTATACCCAACATATGCCAAGTACTGAAAGCGGCGTTGAGTCACATTTTGCCCAAACCCCCTGCAGTTTTCAAAATATCCCAAATATCCCAATTTCGAGGCCTGAGCCATATTTTGGAGCCAAATTCTGGCTCTCTGCACGTATTCGCAGTTTGAAATTACGACTTTTTTATACCCAACATATGCCAAGTACTGAATGTGGCGTTTGGTAACATTTGTCCCAATCCTCCCTGTAGTTTTCAAAATATCCCAAGCATCCCAATTTCGAGGCCTGAGCCATATTTTGGAGCCAAATTCTGGCTCTCTGCACGTATTCGCAGTTTGAAATTACGACTTTTTTATACCCAACATATGCGAAGTACTGAAAGCGGCGTTTGGTCACATTTGTCCCAAACCCCCTTGCAGTTTCCAAAATATCCCAAACATCCCAATTTCGAGGCCTGAGCCATATTTTGGAGCCAAATTCTGGCTCTCTGCACGTATTCGCAGTTTGAAATTACGACTTTTTATACCCAACATATGCCAAGTACTGAAAGCGCGTTTGGTCACATTTGTCCCAAACTCCCCTGCAGTTTTCAAAATATCCCAAACATCCCAATTTCGAGGCCTGAGCCATATTTTGGAGCCAAATTCTGGCTCTCTGCACGTATTCGCAGTTTGAAATTACGACTTTCTTATACCCAACATATGCCAAGTACTGAAAGCGGCAGTGAGTCACATTTTGCACAAACTCCCCTGCAGTTTTCAAAATATCCCAAATATCCCAATTTCGAGGCCTGAGCCATATTTTGGAGCCAAATTCTGGCTCTCTGCACGTATTCGCAGTTTGAAATTACGACTTTTTATACCCAACATATGCCAAGTACTGAAAGCGGCGTTTGGTCACATTTGTCCCAAACCTCCCTGCAGTTTTCAAAATATCCCAAATATCCCAATTTCGAGGCCTGAGCCATATTTTGGAGCCAAATTCTGGCTCTCTGCACGTATTCGCAGTTTGAAATTACGACTTTTTATACCCAACATATGCCAAGTACTGAAAGCGGCGTTTGGTCACATTTGTCCCAAACCCCCTGCAGTTTTCAAAATATCCCAAACATCCCAATTTCGAGGCCTGAGCCATATTTTGGAGCCAAATTCTGGCTCTCTGCACGTATTCGCAGTTTGAAATTACGACTTTTTATACCCAACATATGCCAAGTACTGAAAGCGGCAGTGAGTCACATTTTGCACAACCTCCCTGCAGTTTTCAAAATATCCCAAATATCCCAATTTCGAGGCCTGAGCCATATTTTGGAGCCAAATTCTGGCTCTCTGCACGTATTCGCAGTTTGAAATTACGACTTTTTTATACCCAACATATGCCAAGTACTGAAAGCGGCGTTTGGTCACATTTGTCCCAAACCTCCCTGCAGTTTTCAAAATATCCCAAACATCCCAATTTCGAGGCCTGAGCCATATTTTGGAGCCAAATTCTGGCTCTCTGCACGTATTCGCAGTTTGAAATTACGACTTTTTATACCCAACATATGCCAAGTACTGAAAGCGGCGTTGAGTCACATTTGTCCCAAACTCCCCTGCAGTTTTCAAAATATCCCAAACATCCCAATTTCGAGGCCTGAGCCATATTTTGGAGCCAAATTCTGGCTCTCTGCACGTATTCGCAGTTTGAAATTACGACTTTTTATACCCAACATATGCCAAGTACTGAAAGCGGCGTGAGTCACATTTGTCCAAACCTCCCCTGCAGTTTTCAAAATATCCCAAACATCCCAATTTCGAGGCCTGAGCCATATTTTGGAGCCAAATTCTGGCTCTCTGCACGTATTCGCAGTTTGAAATTACGACTTTTTATACCCAACATATGCCAAGTACTGAAAGCGGCGTTGAGTCACATTTGTCCAAACTCCCCTGCAGTTTTCAAAATATCCCAAACATCCCAATTTCGAGGCCTGAGCCATATTTTGGAGCCAAATTCTGGCTCTCTGCACGTATTCGCAGTTTGAAATTACGACTTTTTATACCCAACATATGCCAAGTACTGAAAGCGGCGTTTGGTCACATTTGTCCACAACCTCCCTGCAGTTTTCAAAATATCCCAAACATCCCAATTTCGAGGCCTGAGCCATATTTTGGAGCCAAATTCTGGCTCTCTGCACGTATTCGCAGTTTGAAATTACGACTTTTTTATACCCAACATATGCCAAGTACTGAAAGCGGCGTTTGGTCACATTTGTCCCAAACCCCCCTGCAGTTTTCAAAATATCCCAAACATCCCAATTTCGAGGCCTGAGTAATATTTTGGAGCCAAATTCTGACTCTCTGAACGTATTCGCAGTTTGAAATTAGGACTTTTTTATACTCAACATATGCCAAGTACTGAAAGCGGCGTTTTGACACATTTGTCTCAATCCCTCCTGCAGTTTTCAAAATATATCAAACATCTCCATTTAGAGGACTGAGTCATATTTTGGAGCCAAATTCTTGCTCTATGCACGTATTCGCAGTTTGAAATTACGATTTTTTTATACCCAACATAGGCAAAGTCCTGAAGGTGGCCTTTGGTCACATTTGTCCCAACCCTCCCTGCATTTTTCAAAATATCCGAAACAACCCAATTTCGAGGCCTGAGCCATAATTTGGAGCCAAATTCGGGGTCTCTGCACTGTATTCGCAGTTTGAAATTACGACTTTTTATACCCAACATATGCCAAGTACTGAAAGCGGCGTTTGGACACATGTTGTCCCAAATCCCCCCGGCAGTTTTCAAAATATATCAAACACCTAATTTCGAGGCCTGATTCATATTTTGGAGCCAAATTCAGGCTCTCTGCACGTATTCGCAGTTTGAAATTACAAATTTTTTATACCCAACATATGCCAAGTACTGAAAGCGGCATTTGGTCCCATTTGTCACAAACCTTCCCGCAGTTTTCAAAATATCCCAAATCTCATATCGAGGCCTGAGCCATATTTTTGGAGCCAAATTCTGGCTCTCTGCACGTATTCGCATTTTGATATTATTTTTATACCCAACATATGCCAAGTACTGAAAGCAGCAGTGAGTCACATTTTGCCAAACCTCCCCTGCAGTTTTCGAAATTTCCCAAACATCCGAATTTCGAGGCCTGAGCCTATACTTTGGAGCCAAATTCGGGCTCTCTGCACGTATTGACAGTTTGAAATTACGACTTTTTTATACCCAACATATGCCAAGTACTGAAAGCGGGCGTTTGGTCACATTTGTGCCCAAACCCCCCTGCAGTTTTCAAAATATATCCAAACATCCCAATTTCGAGGCCTGAGTCTATTTGGAGCCAAATTCTGGCTCTATGCACGTATTCGCAGTTTGAAATTACGACTTTTTATACCCAACATATGCCAAGTCCTGAAAGTGGCAGTGAGTCACATTTTGCACAAACTCCTTGCAGTTTTCGAAATCACCCAAATATCCCATTTCGAGGACTCAGCCATATTTGGGAGCCAAATTCTGGCTCTCTGCATGTATTCACTGTTTGAAATTACGAATTTTTTATACCCAACATATGCCAAGTACTGAAAGCGGCGTTTGGTCACATTTGTCCCAAACCCCTCCCTGCAGTTTTCAAAATATCCCAAACATCCAATTTCGAGGCCTGAGCCATATTTGGAGCCAAATTCTGGCTCTCTGCACGTATTCGCAGTATGATATTACGACTTTTTATACCCAACATATGCCAAGTACTGAAAGCTGGGCATTTGGTCACATTTTGCCCAAACCGCCCTGCAGTTTTCAAAATATCTTAAACATCCCAATTTCGAGGCCTGAGCCATATTTTGGAGCCAAATTCAGGCTCTCTGCACGTATTCGCAGTTTGAAATTACGACTTTTTATACCCCACATATGCCAAGTCCTGAAAGCGGCAGTGAGTCACATTTTGCACAAACTCCCCTGCAGTTTTCAAATATCCCAAATATCCCAATTTCGAGGCCTGAGCCATATTTTGGAGCCAAATTCTGGCTCTCTGCACGTATTCGCAGTTTGAAATTACGACTTTTTTATACCCAACATATACCAAGTACTGAAATCGGCGTTTGGTCACATTTGTCCCAACACCCCCTGCAGTTTTCAAAATATCCCAAACATCCCAATTTCGAGGCCTGAGCCATATTTTGGAGCCAATTCTGGCTCTCTGCACGTATTCGCAGTTTGAAATTACGACTTTTTTATACCCAACATATGCCAAGTACTGAAAGCGGCGTTTGGTCACATTTTTCCCAATCCCCTGCAGTTTTCAAAATATCCCAAACATCCCCATTTCGAGGCCTGAGTCATATTTTGGAGCCAAATTCTGGCTCTCTGCACGTATTCGCAGTTTGAAATTACGACTTTTTATACCCAACATATGCCAAGTCCTGAAAGCGGCCTTGAGTCACATTTGAACAAACCTCCCCTGCATTTTTCAAAAATATGCCAAACATCCCAATTTCGAGGCCTGAGCCATATTTTGGAGCCAAATTCTGGCTCTCTGCACGTATTCGCAGTTGAAATTACGACGTCTTTTTATACCCAACATATGCAAGTACTGAAAGCGGCGTTTGGGTCACATTTGTCACAAATCTACCTGCAGTTTTCAAAATATCCCAAACATCCCAATTTCGAGGCCTGAGCCATATTTTGGAGCCAAATTCTGGCTCTCTGCACGTATTCGCAGTTTGAAATTACGACTTTTTTATACCCAACATATGCCAAGTACTGAAAGCGTTTTTGGTCACATTTGTCCCAAACCCCCCTGCAGTTTTCAAAATATTCCAAACATGCCAATTTCGAGGCCTGAGCCATATTTGGAGCCAATTCTGGCTCTCTGCACGTATTCGCAGTTTGAAATTACGACTTTTTTATACCCAACATATGTCAAGTACTGAAAGCGGCAGTTTGGTCACATTTGTCCCAGACCCCCCTGCAGTTTTCAAAATATCCCAAAAATCCCAATTTCGAGGCCTGAGCCATATTTTGGAGCAAAATTCTGGCTCCCTGCACGTATTCGCAATTTGAAATTACGACTTTTTATACCCATCATATGCCAAGTACTGAAATCAGCGTTTGGTCATATTTGTCCCAAACCTCTCTCCAGTTTTCAAAATATCCCAAACATCCCAATTTCGAGGCCTGAGCCATATTTTGGAGCCAAATTCTGGCTCTCTGCACGTATTCGCAGTTTGAAATTACGACTTTTTATACCCAACGTATGCCATGTCCTGAAAGGGGCAGTGAGTCACATTTTGCACAAACTCCCCTGCAGTTTTCGAAATATCATAAATATAACAAATTCCAGGCCTGAGCCATATTTTGGAGCCAAATTCTGGCTCTCTGCACGTATTCGCAGTTTGAAATTACGACTTTTTTATACCCAACATATGCCACATACTGAAAGCGGCGTTTGGTCACATTTGTCCCAATCCTCCCTGCAGTTTTCAAAATATCCCAAACATCCCAATTTAGAGGCCTGAGCCATATTTTGGAGACAAATTCTGGCTCTATGCACGTATTCGCAGTTTGAAATTACGACTTTTTTATACCCAACATATGCCAAGTACTGAAAGCGGCGTTTGAGTCACATTTGCTTCCCAAACAAATATCCCCTGCAGCCATATTTTGGAACCAAATTATCCCTACACATTCGCAGTTTAATATTTCGACTTTTTATTACCAACATATTCTAAGTACTGAAAGCGGCAGTGAGTCACATTTTCACGAAATCCCCTGCCTGAGGCCATATTTTGGAGCCAAATTCTGGCTCTCTGCACGTATTCGCAGTTTGAAATTACGACTTTTTATACCCAACATATGCCAAGTACTGAAAGCGGCGTTTGGTCACATTTGTCCCAAACCTCCCTGCAGTTTTCAAAATATCCCAAACATCCCAATTTCGAGGCCTGAGCCATATTTTGGAGCCAAATTCTGGCTCTCTGCACGTATTCGCAGTTTGAAATTACGATGTTTTTATACTCAACATATGCCAAGTACTGAAAGCGGCGTTTGGTCACATTTTGCCAAACCCCCCTGCAGTTTTCAAAATATCCCAAACATCCCAATTTCGAGGCCTGAGCCATATTTTGGAGCCAAATTCGGGCTCTCTGCACGTATTCGCAGTTTGAAATTACGAATTTTTATACCCAACATATGCCAAGTACTGAAAGCGGCAGTGAGTCACATTTTGCCAAACTCCCCCCTGCAGTTTTCAAAATATCCCAAACATCGCAATTTCGAAGCCTGAGCCATATTTTGGAGCCAAATTCTGGCTCTCTGCACGTATTCGCAGTTTGAAATTACGAATTTTTATACCCCAATATGCCAAGTACTGAAAGCGGCAGTGAGTCATATTTTTCACAAACTCCCCTGCAGTTTTCAAAATATCCAAAACATCCCAATTTCGAGGCCTGAGCCATATTTTGGAGCCAAATTCTGGCTCTCTGCACGTATTCGCAGTTTGAATTACGACTTTTTTATACCCAACATATGCCAAGTACTGAAATCGGGCGTTTGCAGTTTTCAAATATCATCTCAATTTCGAGGCTCCCAAATTCTGGCCGCCCTGCACGATTTTATTTTCAAAATATCATTTGCACAACATCCCAATTTCGAGGCCTGAGCCATATTTTGGAGCCAAATTCTGGCTCTCTGCACGTATTCGCAGTTTGAAATTACGACTTTTTTATACCCACATATGCCAAGTACTGAAAGCGGCGTTTGGTCACATTTGTCCCAAACCCCCCTGCAGTTTTCAAAATATCCCAAACATCCCAATTTCGAGGCCTGAGCCATATTTTCTAGCCAAATTCTGACTCTATGCACGTATTCGCAGTAAGAAATTACGACTTTTTATACCCAACATATGCCAAGTCCTGAAAGCGGCGTTAGGTCACATTTTTCACAAACTCCCCTGCAGTTTTTGAAATATTCCAATATCGGGGCCTGAGCCATATTTGGGACCCAAATTCTGGCCCTCTGCACGTATTCGCAGTTTGAAATTACGACTTTTTATACCCAACATATGCCATGTACAGAAAGCTGCGTTTGGTCACATTTGTCCCAAACCCCCTGCAGTTTTAAAAATATCCCAAACATCCTAATTTCGAGGCCTGAGCCATATTTTGGAGCTAAATTCTGGCTCTCTGCACGTATTCGCAGTTTGATATTACGACTTTTTATACCCAACATATGCCAAGTACTGAAAGCGGCAGTGAGTCACATTTTGCACAACTCCTCTGCAGTTTTCAAATATCCCAAACATCCCAATTTCGAGGCCTGAGCCATATTTTGGAGCCAAATTCCGGCTCTCTGCACGTATTCGCAGTTTGAAATTACGACTTTTTATACCCAACATATGCCAAGTACTGAAAGCGGCGTTTGGTCACATTTTGTCCCAAACCCCCTGCAGTTTTCAAAATATCCCAAACATCCCAATTTCGAGGCCTGAGCCATATTTTGGAGCCAAATTCTGGCTCTCTGCACGTATTCGCAGTTTGAAATTACGACTTTTTATACCCAACATATGCCAAGTACTGTAAGCGGCAGTGAGTCACATTTTGCCCAAACCTCCCCTGCAGTTTTCGAAATATCCCAAACATCCCAATTTCGAGGCCTGAGCCATATTTTGGAGCCAAATTCTGGCTCTCTGTACGTATTCGCAGTTTGAAATTACGACTTTTTTATACCCAACATATGCCAAGTCCTGAAAGCGGCAGTGAGTTACATTTTGAACAAACCTCCCTGCAGTTTTCAAAATATCCCAAATATCCCAATTTCGAGGCCTGAGCCATATTTTGGAGCCAAATTCTGGCTCTCTGCACGTATTCGCAGTTTGATATTACGAATTTTTATACCCAACATATGCCAAGTACTGAAAGCGGCAGTGAGTCACATTTTGCACAAACTCCCCTGCAGTTTTCAAAATATCCCAAATATCCCAATTTCGAGGCCTGAGCCATATTTTGGAGCCAAATTCTGGCTCTCTGCACGTATTCGCAGTTTGAAATTGCGAATTTTTTATACCCAACATATGCCAAGTACTGAAAGCGGCGTTTGGACACATTTGTCCCAAACCTCCCTGCAGTTTTCAAAATATCCCAAACATCCCAATTTCGAGGCCTGAGCCATATTTTGGAGCCAAATTCTGGCTCTCTGCACGTATTCGCAGTTTGAAATTACGACTTTTTTATACCCAACATATGCAAAGTACTGAAAGCGGCGTTTGGTCACATTTGTCCCAAACCTCCCTGCAGTTTTCAAAATATCCCAAACATCCCAATTTCGAGGCCTGAGCCATATTTTGGAGCCAAATTCTGGCTCTCTGCACGTATTCGCAGTTTGAAATTACGACTTTTTATACCCAACATATGCCAAGTACTGAAAGCGGCGTTTGGTCACATTTGTCCCAAACCCCCCTGCAGTTTTCAAAATATCTCAAACATCCCAATTTCGAGGCCTGAGCCATATTTTGGAGCCAAATTCAGGCTCTCTGCACGTATTCGCAGTTTGAAATTACGACTTTTTATACCCAACATATGCCAAGTACTGAAAGCGGCAGTGAGTCACATTTTGCACTGAAAACATTTTTCACAAACCCCTGCAGTTTTCAAAATATCCCAAACATCCCATTTCGAGGCCTGAGCCATATTTTGGAGCCAAATTCTGGCTCTCTGCACGTATTCGCAGTTTGAAATTACGACTTTTTATACCCAACATATGCCAAGTACTGAAAGCGGCGTTTGGTCACATTTGTCACAACTCCCCCTGCAGTTTTCAAAATATCTCAAACATCCCAATTTCGAGGCCTGAGTCATATTTTGGAGCCAAATTCTGGCTCTCTGCACGTATTCGCAGTTTGAAATTACGACTTTTTTATACCCAACATATGCCAAGTACTGAAAGCGGTGTTTGGTCACATTTGTCCCAATCTCCCCTGCAGTTTTCACAAACCTATCCCAAACATCCAAATATTTCGAGGCCTCAGCCATATTTTGGAGCCAAATTCTGGCTCTCTGCACGTATTCGCAGTTTGAAATTACGACTTTTTATACCCAACATATGCCAAGTACTGAAAGCGGCAGTGAGTCACATTTTGCACAAACTCCCCTGCAGTTTTCAAAATATCCCAAACATCCCAATTTCGAGGCCTGAGCCATATTTTGGAGCCAAATTCTGGCTCTCTGCACGTATTCGCAGTTTGAAATTACGAATTTTTATACCCAACATATGCCAAGTACTGAAAGCGGCGTTTGAGTCACATTTGTCCCAAACCCCCTGCAGTTTTCAAAATATCCCAAACATCCCAATTTCGAGGCCTGAGCCATATTTTGGAGCCAAATTCTGGCTCTCTGCACGTATTCGCAGTTTGAAATTACGACTTTTTATACCCACATATGCCAAGTACTGAAAGCGGCGTTTGGTCACATTTGTACCAAACTCCCCTGCAGTTTTCAAAATATCCCAAACATCCTAATTTCGAGGCCTGAGCCATATTTTGGAGCCAAATTCTGGCTCTCTGCACGTATTCGCAGTTTGAAATTACGACTTTTTTATACCCAACATATGCCAAGTACTGAAAGCGGCATTTGGTCACATTTGTGCACAAACTCCCCTGCAGTTTTCAAAATATCCCAAACATCCCAATTTCGAGGCCTGAGCCATATTTTTGGAGCCAAATTCTGGCTCTCTGCACGTATTCGCAGTTTTTGAAATTTCGAATTTTTTATACCCAACATATGCCAAGTACTGAAAGCGGCGTTTGGTCACATTTGTCCCAAACCTCCCTGCAGCTTTCAAAATATCGCAAACATCCCAATATCGAGGCCTGAGCCATATTTTGGAGCCAAATTCTGGCTCTCTGCACGTATTCGCAGTTTGAAATTACGACTTTTTATACGAAACATATGCAAAGTAATGAAAGCGACGTTTGGTCATATATGTCCCAAATCCCCCTGTAGTTTTCAAAATATCCCAAACATCCCAATTTCGAGGCCTGAGCCTTATTTTGGAGCCAAATTCTGGCTGTATGCACGTATTAGCTGTTTGAAATTACGAATTTTTATACCCAACATATGCCAAGTCCTGAAAGTGGCAGTGAGTCACATTTTGCACAAACTCCCCTGCAGTTTTCGAAATATCCCAATTTTGAGGCCTGAGCCATATTTTGGAGCTAAATTCTGGCTCTCTGCACGTATTCGCAGTTTGAAATTACGACTTATTATATAGAACATATGCCAAATACTGAAAGCGGCATTTTGGTCACATTTGTCCCAAACCCCCCTGCAGTTTTCAAAATATCCCAAACATCCCAATTTCGAGGCCTGAGCCATATTTTGGGAGCCAAATTCAAGGCTCTCTGCACGTATTCGCAGTTTGAGGTTACGACATCTACCAAGTTTTATCACATTGTCCCAACATATGCCAAGTACTGAAAGCGGCGTGTTGGTCACATTTGTGCAGGAGAGCCTTTGAGAAACTTTTACTCAAAAAATCCAAACACAAAGTTTTAATTATAAATTGTTTTTCTACAATTATTTTCTTCCAAATGTAAAACAAATAGTTTTTACATGTTTAAATATAAAATTTATGGTGTTTTTTTTGTAAAATTCATTAATAAATTGTGAATGATATATATTGGCTGAGTTAAACCTTTAAAATCCATTTAGTTTATAATATGAACAGAAAAAGTAGTTTTCCAAATTTTCTAAAATCGCTCTTTTTACCACAATTTGACTCCTTATGCATTCCACTAAACACTAATATCCTGTTTAAATATATAATTTATGTATTATTCCCTAAGATAATTTATATAAATTATAAAAGTTGCTGGAAAGTGGTGAGAAAGAATCTGAAAACGTTTTGTTGTCTTATATTGGCGTGTTCTTATTAACTAGAGTGAGTAAGAGTGAGCGAGAGTGGGTAAGAGTGAGTAAGAGTGACTGAAGGTGAGTGAGAGTGCCAGAGAGTGTGTAAGTGTGAGTAAGAGTGAGTATAAGTAAGAGTGACTGAAGTGAGTAAGAGTTGAGAGTAAGTAAGGGTGACAGAAGAGTGAGTAAGAGTGAGAGTAAGGGTGACAGAATGAGTAAGAGTGAGAGTAAAGTGATTGAGAGTAAGGGTGAGTATGAGAGTAAGAGTGATTGAGAGTTAGAGTGAGAGTAGAGTGATTGAGAGTTGAGTGAGAGTAAGAGTGATTGAGAGTAAGAGTGATTGAGAGTAAGAGTGATTGAGAGTAAGAGTGATTGAGAGTAAAGTGATTGGGAGTAGGAGTAAGAGTGATGAGAGTAAGAGTGATTGGGAGTAAGAGTGATTGTGAGTAAGAGTTAGAGTGAGAGTAAGAGTAAGAATGAGAATAAGAGTGATTGAGAGTAAGAGTGAGTAAGAGTAAGAATGAGAGTAAGAGTGATTGAGAGTAAGAGTGATTG
>NW_025553644.1:0-11848 GCF_020424385.1 Procambarus clarkii
TATCCAATATGCTGGTTCCCCTTCATCTTAATCACGATCATCAAACTAATATGAACCTCACTCAGGATTAAGTCTATGACAAACACACATACATATTCATTTACTCCTTCCTCATATTCCACTCTTATCCTTGTATTTTTCCTACTCTACCACATAGCACACATACTCTCCTACAACATGAACTCCCATCTTTCCTGACCACTTACCTTAACCCCCGAGGACTAGACCCGCGCGCGCGCGGGGTTGGGGGGGCCGCACCGCTCACCCGTCACTCAAGACCGCCACGCGCCCGAACTTCCGGGAAATCCCCGAAAAAAACTTGAGGACGGGAGCGACGCGCACACCTGGCACCCAACAACATGACCTCCCCTCTTTCATGACCACATACCCAAACACAACACGCTCACACGCGTCCGAAAACACGCCAAAACTTCCGGGAAATTCCCCAAAACCATGTGTGACTAGACACCTGCGCACCAGCTGTCGGATGGCACTCCATGACACCACCGTCACCACCACACACCACCGTCACCACCACACACCACCGTCACCACCACACACCACCCGTCATCATTTATACACCAACGTCACCACCACACACCACCGTCACCACCACACACCACTGTCACCACCACACGTTCACCGTCACCACCAAACACCACAGTCACCACCATCGTCATCACCACACCCCACCTTCACCATCACACACCACCGTCACCACCACACACCACCGTCACCACCACACACCACCGTCACCATTATACACCACCGTCACCACCACACACCACCGTCACCACCACACACCACCGTCACCACCACACACCACCGTCACCACCACACACCACCGTCACCACCACACACACCACCGTCACCACCACACACCACCGTCACCACCACACACCCACTGTCACCATTGTACACCACCTTCACCCACCACACACCACCGTCACCACCACACCACCGTCAGCACCACACACCACCGTCACCACAACACACCACCGTCACGTCACCACACACCACCGTCACCACCACACACCACCGTCACCACCACACACCACCGTCACCACCACACACCACCCGTCACCACCACACACCACCGTCACCACCACACACCACCGTCAACCACCACACACCACCGTCACCACAACACACCACCGTCACCACCACACACCACCGTCACCACACACCACCGTCACCATTATCACACCACCGTCACCACCACACACCACCGTCACCACCACACACCAATGTCACCATTGGTACACCACCGTCACCACCACACACCACCACCGTCAGCACTACACACCACGTTCACACACCACACACACACACCACCACCGTCACCACCACACACCACCATCGTCATCACCACACCCCACCGTCATCATTACACACCACCGTCAGCAACCACACACCACCGTCACCACCACACACCACCGTCACCACCACACACCACCGTCACCACCACACACCACCGTCACCACCACACACCACCGTCACCACCACACACCACTGTCACCATTATACACCACCGTCACCACCACACACCACCGTGAGCACCACACACCACCGTCACCACCACACACCACCGTCACCACAACACACCACCGTCACCACTACACACCACCGTCACCACCAACACACCACCACGCCCCACCGTCACCACCACACACCACCACTTCACTACACACACCAACCGTCACCACCACACACCACCGTCACCACCACACACCACCGTCACCATTATACACCACCGTCACCACCACACACCACCGTCACCACCAAACACCACCGTCACCACCACACACCACCATCACCACCACCACACCACCGTCACCACCACACACCACCGTCACCATTCATGCACACCAACGTCACCACCACACACCACCGTCACCACCCACACACCACCGTCACCACCACACACCACCGTCACCACCAACACACCACCGTCACCACCATCGTCATCACCAC
This sequence comes from Procambarus clarkii, assembly GCF_020424385.1. Classification (NCBI taxonomy): domain Eukaryota; kingdom Metazoa; phylum Arthropoda; class Malacostraca; order Decapoda; family Cambaridae; genus Procambarus; species Procambarus clarkii. Next base: position 1,975 of record NW_025553644.1, read on the forward strand.
ACACCCTTCACCTTCACACACCACCGTCACCACCACACACCACCGTCACCACCACACACCACCGTCACACACACCACCCTCACTACAACACACCACCGTCACCACCACACACCACCGTCACCATTACACACACCACCGTCACCACCACACACACCACCTTCACCACCACACACCACCGTCACCACCACACCACCGTCACCACCACACACCGTCACCACCACACACCACCGTCACCCACCCACCGTCACCACCACACACCACCGTCACCACCACCGTCTCCACCACACACCACTGTCACCATTGGTACACCACACACCACAAACCACCAGCCACACACCACCGTCACCACCACACACCACCGTCACCACCACCACACACCACAGTCACCATTGTACACCACCGTCACCACCACACACCACCGTCACCTTCACACACCACCACCGTCACCACCACACACCACCGTCACCACCACACACCACCGTCACCCACCACACACCACCACTAAACACCACAGTCACCACCATCGTCATCACCACACCCCACCTTCACCATCACACACCACCGTCACCACCACACACCACCGTCACCACCACACACCACGCCGTCACCATTGGTACACCCGTCACCACCACACACCACCGTCAGCACTACATCACCACCGTCAGCACTACACACCACTGTCATCCCCACACCCACCCACACACCAGCCTCCGTCCACCAAACACCACAGTCACCACCATCGTCATCACACCCACTCCCCACTTTCACCATCCACACACCACCGTCACCACCACACACCACCGTCACCACCACACACCACCGTCACCACCGCACACCACCGTCTCCACTACACACCACCGTCACCACCACACACCACTGTCACTATTGTACACCCACCGTCACCACCACACACCACCGTGAGCACCACACACCACCGTCACCACCACACACCACCCTCACTACACACACCACCGTCACCACCACACACCACCGTCACCACCACACACCACCGTGATCACCACACCCCACCTTCACCATCACACACCACCATCACCCCACACACCAACGTCACCACCACACACCACCGTCACCACACACACCACCGTCACCATTATACACCACTGTCCCCACCACACACCACCGTCACCGCCACACACCACCGTCACCACACACCACCACCACAGTCACCACCATCGTCATCACACACCACACCTTCACCACCACCGTCACCACCCACACCACCGTCACCACCACACCACCGTCACCACCACCACACCATTATACACCCCGTCACCACCACACACCACCGTCACCATCACACACCACCGTCACCACCACACACCACCGTCACCCACAACACACCACTGTCACCACCACACACCACCGTCACCACCACAACACCACCGTCATCACCACACCCCCGTCACCATCACACACCACCATTACTACCACACACCAACGTCACCACCACACACCACCGTCACCACCACACACCACCGTCACCACAACACACCACCGTCACCACTACACACCACCGTCACCACCACAACACCGTGATCACCACGCCCCACCTTCACCATCACACACCACCATCACTACCACACACCAACGTCACCACCAAACACCACATTCACCACCACACACCACCGTCACCATTATACACCACCGTCAACCACCACACCCACCGTCAACCGCCAAACACCACCGTCACCACCACACACCACCATCACCACCACACACCACTGTCACCACCACACTCCACCGTCACCATTATACACCAACGTCACCACCACACACCACCGTCACGACCACACACCACCGTCACCACCACACATTACCGTCACCACCAACCACCACAGTCACCACCATCGTCATCACCACACCCCACCTTCACCTTCACACACCACCGTCACCACCACACACCACCGTCACCACCACACACCACCTTCACCTTCACACACCACCGTCACCACCACACACCACCGTCACCACCACACACCACCGTCACCATTATACACCACCGTCACCACCACACACCACCTTCACCATCACACACCACCGTCACCACCACACACCACCGTCTCCACCACACACCACTGTCACCATTGGTACACCACCGTCACCACCACAAACCACCGTCAGCACTACACACCACGGTCACCACCACACACCACCGTCACCACCAAACACCACAGTCACCATTGTACACCACCGTCACCACCACACACCACCGTCAGCACCACACACCAACATCACCACCACACACCACCGTCACCACCACACACCACCGTCACCACCACACATTACCGTCACCACTAAACACCACATTCACCACCATCGTCATCACACACCCCACCTTCACTATCACACACCACCGTCACCACCACACACCACCGTCACCACCCACACACCACCGTCACCATTGGTACACCACCGTCACCACCACACACCACCGTCAGCACTACACACCACCGTCAGCACTACACACCACGGTCATCACCACACACCACCGTCTCCACCAAACACCACAGTCACCACCATCGTCATCACCTACACCCCACTTTCACCATCACACACCACCGTCACCACCACACACCACCGTCACCCCCACCACACACCACCGTCACCCACCCACACACCACCGTCACCACCACAACACACCACCGTCACCACCACACACACCACTGTCACTATTGTACACCACCGTCACCACCACACACCACCGTGAGCACCACACACCACCGTCACCACCACACACCACCCTCACTACAACACACCACCGTCACCACCACACACCACCGTCACCACCACACACCACCGTGATCACCACACCCCACCTTCACCATCACACACCACCATCACTACCACACACCAACGTCACCACCACACACCACATTCACCACCAAACACCACCGTCACCATTATACACCACCGTCACCACCACACACCACCGTCACCGCCACACACCACCGTCACCACAACACACCAAAGTCACCACCACACACCACAGTCACCACCATCGTCATCACCACACCCCACCTTCACCATCACACACCACCGTCACCATCACACACCACCTTCACCACCACACACCACCGTCTCCACCACACACCACTGTCACCTTTGGTACACCACCGTCACCACCACAAACCACCGTCAGCACTACACACCACGGTCACCACCACACACCACCGTCACCACCAAACACCACAGTCACCACCATCGTCATCACCACATCCCCCCCTTCACCATCATACACCACCGTCACCCCAACACACCACCGTCTCCACCACACAACACCGTCACCATTATACACCACCGTCACCACCACACACCACTGTCACCATTGTACACCACCATCACCACCACACACCACCGTCAGCACCACACACCAACATCACCACCACACACCACCGTCACCACCACACACCACCGTCACCACCACACATTACCGTCACCACTAAACACCACATTCACCACCATCGTCATCACCACACCCCACCTTCACTATCACACACCACCGTAACCACCACACACCACCGTCTCCATCACACTCCACTGTCACCATTGGTACACCACCGTCACCACCACAAACCACCGTCACCACCACACACCACCGTCACCATCAAACACCACAGTCACCACCATCGTCATCACCACACCCCACCTTCACCATCACACACCACCGTCACCACCACACACCACCGTCACCACCACACACCACGTCACCACCACACACCACCGTCTCCACTACACACCACCGTCACCACCACACACCACTGTCACTATTGTACACCACCGTCACCACCACACACCACCGTGAGCACCACACACCACCGTCACCACCACACACCACCGTCACTACAACACACCACCGTCACCACCACACACCACCGTCACCACTACACACCACCGTGATCACCACACACCACCGTCACTGCAACACACCACCGTCACCACCACACACCACCGTGAGCACCACACACCACCGTCACTACAACACACCACCGTCACCACCACACACCACCGTCACCACCACACACCACCGTCACTACAACACACCACCGTCACCACCACACCCCACCTTCACCATCACACACCACCATCACTACCACACACCAACGTCACCACCACACACCACATTCACCACCGTCACTATTATACACCACCGATACCACAACACACCACCGTCACCACCACACACCACCGTCACCACCACACACCACCGTCACCACCACACACCACCGTCACCATTATACACCACCGTCACCACCACACACCACCTTCACCATCACACACCACCGTCACCACCACACACCACCGTCACCACAACACTCCACTGTCACCACCACACACCACCGTCACCACCACACACCACCGTCATCACCACACCCCAACTTCACCATCACACACCACCTTTACTACCACACACAAACGTCACCACCACACACCACCTTCACCACAACACACCACCGTCACCACCACACACCACCGTCACCACCACACACCACCGTCACCACCACACACCACGGTCACCACCACACATCACCGTCACCACCAAACACCACAGTCACCACCATCATCATCACCACATCCCCCCTTCACCATCACACACCACCGCCACCACCACACACCACCGTCACCACCACACATTACCGTCACCACCAAACACCACAGTCACCACTATCGTCATCACCACACCCCACCTTCACCATCACACACCACCGTCACCACCACACACCACAGTCACGACCACACACCACCGTCACCACCACACACCACCGTCACCACCACACATTACCGTCACCACCAAACACCACAGTCACCACCACCGTGATCACCACACCCCACCTTCACCATCACACACCACCATCCCTACCACACACCAACGTCACCACCACACACCACATTCACCACCACACACCACCGTCACCATTATATACCACCGCCACCACCACGCACCACCGTCACCGCCACACACCACTGTCACCACCACACACCACTGTCACCACCACACACCACCGTCACCACCACACACCACCGTCACCACCACACACCACCGTCACCACCACACACCACCGTAACCACCAAACATTACCGTCACCACCAAACACCACAGTCACCACCATCGTCATCACCACACCCCACCTTCACATTCACACACCATCGTCACCACCACACACCACCGTCACAACCACACACCACCTTCACCATCACACACTACCGTCACCACCACACACCACCGTCTCCACCACACATCACTGTCACCATTGGTACACCACCGTCACCACCACACACCACCCTCAGCACTACACACCACGGTCACCACCACACACCACCGTCAGCACCAAACACCACAGTCACCACCATCGTCATCACCACATCCCCCCTTCACCATCACACACCACCGTCACCCCAACACACCACCGTCACCACCACACACCACCGTCACCATTATACACAACAGTCTCCACCACACACCACCGTCACCACCACACACCACTGTCACCATTGTACACCACCGTCACCACCACACACCACCGTCAGCACCACACACCACCGTCACCACCACACACCACCGTCACCACAACACACCACCGTCACCACCACACACCACCGTCACCACCACACACCACCGTCACCATTATACACCAACGTCACCACCACACACCAAAGTCACCACCACACACCACCGTCACCACCACACATTACCGTCACCACTAAACACCATATTCACCACCATCGTCATCACCACACCCCACCTTCACCATCACACACCACCGTCACCACCACACACCACCGTCAGCACCACACACCACCGTCACGAGCACACCCCAACTTCACCATCACACACTACCATTACTACCACACACAAACGTCACCACCACACACCACCTTCACCACCACACACCACCGTAACCATTATACACCACCGTCTCACCACCACACACCACCGTCACCACCACTCTCCACGGTCACCACCACACATCACCATCACTACCTAACACCACAGTCACCACCATCATCATCACCACATCCCCCTTCACCATCACACACCACCGCCACCACCACACACCACCGTCACCACCACACATTACCGTCACCACTAAACACCACATTCACCACCATCGTCATCACCACACCCCACCTTCACTATCACACACCACCGTCACCACCACACACCACCGTCACCACCACACACCACCGTCACCATTGGTACACCACCGTCACCACCACACACCACCGTCAGCACTACACACCACCGTCAGCACTACACACCACGGTCATCACCACACACCACCGTCACCACCAAACACCACAGTCACCACCATCGTCATCACTACACCCCACTTTCACCATCACACACCACCGTCACCACCACACACCACCGTCACCACCACACACCACCGTCACCACCGCACACCACCGTCTCCACTACACACCACCGTCACCACCACACACCACTGTCACTATTGTACACCACCGTCACCACCACACACCACCGTGAGCACCACACACCACCGTCACCACCACACACCACCCTCACTACAACACACCACCGTCACCACCACACACCACCGTCACCACCACACACCACCGTGATCACCACACCCCACCTTCACCATCACACACCACCATCACTACCACACACCAACGTCACCACCACACACCACATTCACCACCACACACCACCGTCACCATTATACACCACCGTCACCACCACACACCACCGTCACCGCCACACACCACCGTCACCACAACACACCAAAGTCACCACCACACACCACAGTCACCACCATCGTCATCACCACACCCCACCTTCACCTTCACACACCACCGTCACCACCACACACCACCGTCACCACCACACACCACCGTCACCACCACACACCACCGTCACCATTATACACCACCGTCACCACCACACACCACCTTCACCATCACACACCACCGTCACCACCACACACCACCGTCACCACAACACACCACTGTCACCACCACACACCACCGTCACCACCACACACCACCGTCATCACCACACCCCAACTTCACCATCACACACCACCATTACTACCACACACAAACGTCACCACCACACACCACCGTCACCACCACACACCACTGTCACCACAACACACCACCGTCACCACTACACACCACCGTCACCACCACACACCGTGATCACCACGCCCCACCTTCACCATCACACACCACCATCACTACCACACACCAACGTCACCACCAAACACCACATTCACCACCACACACCACCGTCACCATTATACACCACCGTCACCACCACACACCACCGTCACCGCCAAACACCACCGTCACCACCACACACCACCATCACCACCACACACCACCGTCACCACCACACTCCACCGTCACCATTATACACCAACGTCACTACCACACACCACCGTCACGACCACACACCACCGTCACCACCACACATTACCGTCACCACCAACCACCACAGTCACCACCATCGTCATCACCACACCCCACCTTCACCTTCACACACCACCGTCACCACCACACACCACCGTCACCACCACACACCACCTTCACCTTCACACACCACCGTCACCACCACACACCACCGTCACCACCACACACCACCGTCACCATTATACACCACCGTCACCACCACACACCACCTTCACCATCACACACCACCGTCACCACCACACACCACCGTCTCCACCACACACCACTGTCACCATTGGTACACCACCGTCACCACCACACAACCACCGTCAGCACTACACACCACGGTCACCACCACACACCACCGTCACCACCAAACACCACAGTCCCCATTGTACACCACCGTCACCACCACACACCACCGTCAGCACCACACACCAACATCACCACCACACACCACCGTCACCACCACACACCACCGTCACCACCACACATTACCGTCACCACTAAACACCACATTCACCACCATCGTCATCACCACACCCCACCTTCACTATCACACACCACCGTCACCACCACACACCACCGTCACCACCACACACCACCGTCACCATTGGTACACCACCGTCACCACCACACACCACCGTCAGCACTACACACCACCGTCAGCACTACACACCACGGTCATCACCACACACCACCGTCTCCACCAAACACCACAGTCACCACCATCGTCATCACTACACCCCACTTTCACCATCACACACCACCGTCACCACCACACACCACTGTCACCACCACACACCACCGTCACCACCACACACCACGTCTCCACTACACACCACCGTCACCACCACACACCACTGTCACTATTGTACACCACCGTCACCACCACACACCACCGTGAGCACCACACACCACCGTCACCACCACACACCACCCTCACTACAACACACCACCATCACCACCACACACCACCGTCACCACCACACACCACCGTGATCACCACACCCCACCTTCACCATCACACACCACCATCACTACCACACACCAATGTCACCACCACACACCACATTCACCACCACACACCACCGTCACCATTATACACCACCGTCACCACCACACACCACCGTCACCGCCACACACCACCGTCACCACAACACACCAAAGTCACCACCACACACCACAGTCACCACCATCGTCATCACCACACCCCACCTTCACCTTCACACACCACCGTCACTGTTACGAACCCGGATCCAGCGTCCTAGCCTGGAGCAGTGACAAACACGCCATCTGTGGGTCAGCTCCCGAAACCCCCGCCAAACGAACGACGACACCTAGTGAGGACAGCGTGTACTGGCCTCGAGGACCAGTTTCCAGTCTGGTTCAGCGCTCAACACCGCCGCTCCTGACCTCTGGTGAGGTGGTGCTCCGAAGACAGCGCCATCTATGGAGTGGATATGTCGGGCGTTTGTATCTGAGCCTGTGAGTGTGGTGTATTAGTGTCCCGGTTATTAAGACGTGTCTGCTTACAGAGCCGACCTGGGACCACTGTGTTGAAGGTGGATTCAGTCTACCCGAGCAGCCAGTCTCCCTACAGTGAAGTTTGCTGCAGCTGTTGTGACGTCGTCCCCCCGGAAGAACACTGTGGTGTGTTAGCCTGCCAGTGGAGTGGCAGTGAAAGGATTTACCCGGGACCGACGGTTGGAGACGATAATCCACTGGGGTATTGAGGACAAGAGGGTGATTGGTGATATCACACGAGACTCCTGTCTAGGGCGTACCTCTTATATCGTTCGTGGAGTGGCCGTACCAGCCTTGGTGGCTCAGTACCTGCCAGCAGACCTGCTGGACGTGTGGTTGACGGCCTCCACGACGGTGCCCCCAGTGGACATGTGTTGTGGCTGACCTGTGGCCAGGGTAGGCTCGGTATTCTCAGAGGACACGTCTTGAGGCCACGAAGAAAGCACCGCGGACTCAGCACCTAGCTTCGAGGATCCATAGTCTCCAGCAGAAGACTACAGTGTTGATCCCCTTTGTAAAGTGTTAATACCCCTCCCCCTTGTGTACTCTTTTATTATATATATTAAACGGTGAAGGTGAACATTATATTATATTAAGTTCTTAGCTTTCTTTCCCTACTCCCTTTAAGTTACTTGCGTCACGGATCGCATCCCTTGAAAGCCTCTACTGGCTTGGGGCCGGATATATATCTTCCTCTAACTACATCAGAGTAAGAACCCCGTTGCGTCCCGAGAGGGCCGTACATATTGGCATCCCCAGCGGGATCCGTCCCCTTGTTAAGTATGTTTGACAGGGGTGGTGAAAGTGGCGTAATCCCTGAAATATTCCCCCTGTGTGACGATTGTGACGTTATACGTCTGTGCGGTGCTCAGAGTGACTAAGTGCGATATTGTGCAGGCGGTGCTCGCTGTGA